>CM066334.1:23321433-23496433 GCA_033807585.1 Hydrophis major | reverse complement strand
TTTCCTTTACTAAACATTTAGGAAATTGTTTGTTTGCTGCTTTTTAGCTATTAGAAACCTTTGGATCAACAGGTTTTATAGCATCAGGTGAATTTCCTTCAATTCTTAACTTTTAAATAACTTTTAAATAACGTTTAAGGATTTCACTGTTTTTCTGGAATAAACAGCAAAAGGGTAATTAAAATATTAATTTTACAAGGTTCTGTATGATCTAAGAGACTAGAGAAATTTGAAGATTTTGAAATTTCCTGTGGGAAAATTCTTTTGTTTTGATTTTACAAAAAAAACACGATAGGAGGGGACACTAGAAAGAACCAGAAGGAACCAGAAAGAACTAAAGATTACAATCAAAGGAGCAGACCACTTAAATTTGACATACTAATACAGAATGGAGTAAAAAACTTCAACACTGGATTATATTGAAGAATATTTATGAATGGACCCAGAAGTTACTTTTAAGAGTGTGTACTTCTATAAATAGACTGTGTTTAAAGGTATTATTGAAGAGAAACAAATTTACTGAACAATATTGAGACTGATCTGAAAGTGGATTTAAAAATGACAAGGTTAGAAATAGAGTTATTGTTAATATATGATATGGGTAAAGAAGCTACACTGGATGTACAAATGGAGGCTCATATCAAAAACCAAGAATTATGTGGATTATTTCCCTATACTGGATTTACAGAAAACATTTGTTAAAGTTTTAAAGAATATTTTTGGGAAAAGAGACAAAGAAAATATAAAAAGAAATCAAATTTTAGGACATAATTTTAAAGGATTAAAGATCAAGATTGTTCATTATTCAGAAAAAAAGAAAGAAAGGAATATAAAGTTGATTTATTTGATCAAGGTTAAAATAGATATACCCTTATCTCTGTAATTCTTGATAGATCTTTGCTGATTAGGGCAGAATGACAATAAGGCTTTAAGGATTTATTTATAAATGAGATATGGGAAGATCATTTGTTCTACTTTTATCAAAATGTGGTAAGTTTTTAAGATTGCTTATACTTGTTTATACACAAGAGCGTATAGACAAATATAAATATCTCTCTCGCTCTCTGGGTGTGTGTCTCTGTATGTATAAATTTTATACATTTCTTTTCTTTTTGTTTCCAATATTCTTATTTTTATTTTATTTAATATTTTTCTTTCTATTTTTTTTTCACACTTTTTTTTTAGTTTGCATTATTTTTTTATCTTTTTAACTGCAATGTTTCCAAAATATCATTATTAAAAAAATAAGGATAACCATATGCACTGTTCTCTCTGTGGGGGTATCTAAAGGGTTCCCTGTTGCTTGGATTGTGTCCATGGCATGCAACATTATATTATATTTCCCTATTGTGTCAACAGATGGCCATGCAGCCAATATCAGCTTAACATATGTTGCAACGAATGTCTGAAATTTGGTGACAATCCCAGATTAATTTTGCAAATGTCGAGAAGCAGAAGTTTTTAGGAGTAAATGTTGACAGTTATCAACAAGTGACTGCCGATATTCACTGCTGCATTTCTGAAAAGTGAAGACTGTAATTGTAAACTGTTTCCTAAATGGACAGCTGCCAATCTCCACCTCATTGATTATATTAATGCCCCTTTGTTTGTGTGTCAATCTTTCAAGGTAGTCAGATTAGAAGCAAATCTAGGAGCATTTACTTAACTTTATTTTAAGGTTATTTTAACAGTATCTCCCTTTACAGTGCAAGAAACTAGGGAGGATCCCTTCCTAGGTATTCACCATTTTTGCCTATATTAATGCCTCTTTGTTGTGTCTGTCTTGCGACAACAATAATAATAAATGAAATAATAAATAAATAAAACCTTAATGTTTTTTTTTAAAAGCCACCCTGCTTAGAATTGTTCATATTCTTAGATGCTACCTTAATAATTCTTAGATCTTTGATCAGGACTTGAATTGTTAAGTTCTCACCAGTCTTAAATTGGGAATCTAACTCTAGATTACACACACATAATAATAATAATGAATTGGTTAAACTTGAATGTTTGTTTACAAGAGGAAATTCAATTCCCTGCCATTTAATCAGATAATCAGCCTAAAAATAACCGAGTCAGTAAAAATATCAGAAGCCTTGTGCAAAGATCAATGGCGCAATTAATGGAAGACACAGCTACTGGTCAATGCTGATAGACTAGGTGAGGTTAATATCAAAAGAGAAATCTTTCAAGGAGCTTCACTATCACAATGGTTTGTCATTTCATTGATTCTTCTGTCAACGATACTGAAGACCTATCAAGCCAACATTAAAAAAAAAAACACCTCCTTTATCTGGATGGTCTAAAGCTGTATGGAGAAACACCATCTGAAATAGAATTGCTGCTCAAGAGTCTCCATAGATATGCAGCAAAAATGTTGCAGTGGAGTTTGTAATGCCACCTTTACTTTCAACAGCAGGAAAATGGTGAAAACTGAAGGAATCAAGATGCCCTATGGAAATTGCATCAAGAGACTGGATGAAGAAGGCCACGAGAGGTATCTGGACATCCTGCAAGCTGAGAACATGAAACACCCTGAACCCAAGAAGGTTTGTAGTGAATAATTCGTGAAAATGAAGATCTCAACGTCTAAATTCTGTAGAGGAAATACCATCAAGGCAATTAACATCTAGGCACTTCCAGTCATTAGATACACCACTGGAATAACAGACTGGGCAAGCAAAATTAAGAATAGAATAGAATAAAATAGAATAGAATAGAATAGAATAGAATAGAATAGAATAGAGGATAGGATTGGATTGGATAGGATCGGATAGGATCGGATAGGAAAGGATAGGATAGGAATAGAGTGGAGTGGGATGGGATGGGATGGAAGTACAGTAGAATAGAGTAGGAATAGAGTAGAGTAGAGTTGAGTAGAGTAAAGTAGAATAGAATAGAATAACAGTGGAATGGAATGGAATGGAATGGAATGGAATGGAATGGAATGGAATAGAATAGAATAGAATAGAATAGAATAGAATAGAATAGAATAGAATAGAATAGAATAGAATAGAATAGAAAGTAGAGTAGAGTAGAGTAGAGTAGAGTAGAGTAGAGTAGAGTAGAGCAGAACAGAACAGAACAGTTGGAAGGGACCATGGAGGTCTTCTAGTCCAATTCCTTGCTCAGTGAGGAAACCCTATACCATTTGAGACAAATGGTTGTCCTACTGCCCTTCTACTGCAGGATCTTTGTGGAAGAAGGGGCTAACTGTTAGTGGGGCAGCTCAAAAGAACAAAATGGCTGAGCTGAACACCTAATTTCTGCCTGAAGAGCACAGACCAGAGACTCCAGGTAAGCAAACTGTTCTTGTAGACTAGTAATTTGTTTACAAACAGGACAGTATCCAAATTTGAAAAGAGTACTGCAAAGGATGACTGCAAAACAAGTATTGCACTGAACTAAGCCAGACATTCTAAAATAAAATAGAATTGCAATCACAAATGCACTAGATGTCATAGGGACAAGTCAGAGCAGAAAAATAATAACAATGAATTATGTCCTTCATCCACATAGCAAAGTTGACAGGCTCCACAGAGTTGAAGAAGGAAAAAGGGCACCGGAAGAGTAACTGAAGGAGAGAGAAGAAGACATACGCTGAAGTTTGTACACCATGAAGATTTAGTGAATCCCAAAAGCCAACATTAGGTTATTGGGCATGCGATGATTCCCAAATAGATTTATTCCTAGAATTAATTTAACAAAGTGAGGAAATCAATCAGAAGCAAACAAACAAAATCTGCATGGATGCAAGACTATCTTTATCTGCTGAAAAAGGGATGAAGCACTGAGAAACATTTCAATGACAGTGTCAAAACTCAATAAAAAACTATTGTTCCACAGAAAAGAGCAGAGAAAATCCATCTGCATTTGGCAGTAGACAGAATGCACCCAAGCTCCTCTTTTTTCTTTTCTTTTTTAAAAAAATTTATTGGTTTTTTAAAAACAAACATAAGCAAACAAAACATAAAAACATCAAGCTATCTTCCAGAGGTGTACATACAGTGTGCCGATTGGTTTACAAATCGTTTTGTGCTTCCATTTTGTAATCTCCTCTTTTTTCATTCTTCTGCATTCGCTTTGGCATGGCTACAATAAGGCACACAAACTCATATGGATTCAGGTGTTGGTTTTTGTCAACTCCTACATTATTTGTGAACAGAACCACCTCTTTGCTGATTCACACACACAAAGCAGTTGTAAAGTGAGCTGAAAATGCTGAAGGGTATGAATTGGTTTTAAACCAGAAAGAATTCAGTTGCTAAAATTCTTGTAATCCTGCCCTTTTGTCTCGATAAATCTTACTGAGAAAGATGCTGCAATAATCCTTTTTGAAGGAATTGCTCCCAAGAATCTTGACAGCCACATACTAATATAGGGATTTTCCAGTTCCTTGGTAGCAGTGGAGGGATTCCATTTTTTTTTTACTACTGGTTCTGTGGGTGTGGCTTGGTGGGGGAAGTATATTGCAAAATCCCCATTCCCTCCCCACTCCTGGAGGAAGATTACTGCAAAATCCCCATTCCCTCCCCACTCCACTAACCTGCTTTCCAGCTCAGTTCTCCTGTGCAGAGCAATAAAAGAAGACGCAGCCGATACTCGGGAGGCAGAGAATAGAAGGGGGCCGGGCCAGTTAGAGCCGGTATTTTCTGGTTCTCCAAACTACTCAAAATTTCTGCTACTGGTTCTCCAGAACTGATCAGAACTGGCTGAATACCACCTCTGCTCAGAAGGGGCAGAGAAAAGGAACAAGCTGTCACCTCTCCATGCTGGTGAGTTTCCCTGAATGCATATAATTGGCACAGGGAATGTTGGACAACATAAGATCTGGAAGAGAGGGCTCATTCTAGATCTTGGTCCCTCAGTGGTGTCACCATCAGAAATCATGTCTGTCACAGCCCCCTTCTTTGTATATCTTAGAGATTAGAATGTCTTGATCCTGCTAAGATTTTGGAAGGCTTATCAAGATCTGGCTTCTTCAGGCGGCCTCTGGCAGATGAATTTCATTTCCTCGAGGCCAGGGGTCTTCAAACTTGACTGCTTTAAGACTTGTGGACTTCCATTCTCAGAATTCCTCCTCCAATCATGTTAGCTCAGGAATTCTGGGAGTTGAAGTCCACAAGTCTTAAACTTGACAAGTTTGAAGACCCTTGCTCCAGGAGAAGAATGCTGGTATTGTTTCTTGATACTTTGCCTTCTCCTCTGCTCCATAATGTCAGCCCTCTGCTCAGCCAGGAAGCCCTATACTATTTCAGACAAATGGTTGCCCAATCACTTCTGAAAAACTTCCTTCCTTCCTTCCTTCCTTCCTTCCTTCCTTCCTTCCTTCCTTCCTTCCTTCCTTCCTTCCTTCCTTCCTTCCTTAATCTTTTTTCAAATTTATTTATTTTTACCTCACTTACATTATTTTTATAAATAACCCAATAGTCTTTCTTGCTCCTCTTTCCTCCACAACAAATAGTGCAAGATCGTTTGGTCTGAGAGAAAGTGACTGGCCCAAAGTCCACCAGCCAGTTTTCATGCTCAAAAATGGAACTAGAACTCACAATTAAACATTGTCATGATATATATGTCACCACAGCTTGTACCAGACACCTAAGAGAATCAGCCTCACGTGGTAGTAGAGATGTAGGTGGAAAGATGCCACTTCAGAATGCTTTGAGGTCAACTCTGTGTTCCCATCTTAGAAGATGGAAGAAATAAGAACAGCTGCATGGCTTTTGAGCTACGATGGGGTTGCAACTTAACAATGTCATTAAGAGATTCAGATTTAGATTTAAATAGTAGGATTGTAAGTTAAAAGAATACTAGTTTGTTCCGCTCATGAATGGAAAAAGGTGGACTTTCTTTTCTCATTTCAGCAACCTCCAACAGATGTTCTCTGTTGAATTTTGGACTATTCCACATTTGTCTCTGTATCTTATACCATGTATCTTCATTGTACATTCAGCATTGTACATTCATTTAACTATCAAACAGATCAGTAAAAATGCTTATGATTCATCACAAAGATTTTTTTTAATCAGTAGATGGCCTACAAATTAGGACTGCCAAATTCTGAATACTTCTGTAATCTTCTTGAAATGAATCTACCAGAGACTGTTTTATCCACCCTTTTTTTAAATTAATGATTTGGATGAAATTGTACTGTAAAATAAACACTTATCAAATTTACAAATGACAAAAGGGGGAGCAAGATAGTTAATACAAATGTAATATTTAAAACAATATTGTTAGGAAAAACAAATGAGCTGAGAATTGCACACTAAAATTTAATCAAGCAATAAATGCAACTTTAAGCTCTATCTACCACTATAATGTTTCCACATCATGGAAAATAATAAATCCATTTAATCTGTTGTTGTAGAAGAAAAGCAGACAGAGCTAAGGGGTGACATTTAAACATGTCATCAGTTTGGAATCATTATGTTGTCACAAATGATCCAAATCCACCCCAAAGGTGGTATTCAGCAGGTTCTGACCAGTTCTGGAAAATCAGTAGTGGAAATTTTGAGAAGTTTGGAGAACTGGCAAATACCACCTCTGTCTGGCCCTGCCCCCATCTCTTCTCTGCCTCCCAAGTCCCAGCTGATTGGCTGGGTCTCCTTTGGTTGCCCTGCACAGGAGAATGGAGTTGGAAAGCAGGTTAGTGGGGTGGGGAGGGAATGGGATTTTGCAGTAACCTTCCCCTGCCATGCCCACCAAGCCATGCCCACAGAACTGGGAGTAAAAAATTTTTGAATCCCACCACTAGTGTGGTGGAATGTAGTCTGGATTCCCAGGTGAGAGGGGCCGCATTTCAAAAGACCAAGAGATAGTGAAGTTTAGGTAGTTTGACTGGGAGAAAGAGGGTTAAGAAGAATTTGGGACAGATTTCTTTCCAGGTGCAGAGGGGGAGTAGAACTCCTTAGCGTGTTAATAATAATATGCAAAATACTAATTCTCTGGTGGTCATTTTGAAAAATCCTTTTTTAGTGAGCACCTAGAAGCTAAGAGGAACATAGGTGCCAAATTTCAAGTTTGTAGGCTTTATGGTTCTGGAGATTTTGTAAGATGCGTGAGTGGCATTTTGCTTTTATATAGATTGAACAAGTACAGTTAAGATGAATAGATCATTTGTTTGCTTTTATTCATAATCCTATGGTGTTTGCTTTCTAAAATAATTTTTGGTTTTTTTTTTAAAGCATCCCAAGCTGTCTCTTAAATAAACAGTTCTCTCTCTGAATCCTACGCCCCACATATTACTTTCAAATTCATTTAATCTCTATATATGATTTTTACAGTTTGGAAGTGTAAGTGGCCCTTAAATAAGCTTATCCTGGATTACAGCCATGCAATTGAACTAATAGGTAGGGCAATCCTGTCCTTTTGTGACAGAGTTGGTTTAAGACCCACTGTGAAACTAAGAAATATATTGTGGCTGGGAAAAGGCCAGCCTTGGAGAGAGTTTACTACTAGCAGTCACAAGGCATGATAAAAACTTTTTAATTTCACAATATACGGTCAGACTTAACCATAGTTTCAGCTGGGAAACTGTTGTGGTTAGCCTGTGGCAGGTGCAGACGGCTGAGGAGAGCAAGGACTCAGATGAGGGGCCAGGACCATTAGGGAGTGGACTGCTACCTTCAGAGATTGTGGGGGCTGGCAGCAGCTATGAGGAGGTTCCCGAGGAGCATGCACACAGGATTGCTCGCAGGAAAGAGCAGCTACAACAGCACAGGTGACTCAGGAGTAAGGCTGCAAGGTAATGGCCCCTCCTTCAAGAAGATAAAAGCCAGCTGTGAAGCGAACATTCTTTGCAGGAAGCAAAGATGTTTTGAAACTCAGCCTTGTGGACATTACAATATCTTAAGTTGGTATTTGAAGACTCTTGTGTTGTGAAATATTTCTTATTTGTTATCCTTGGCAGCTTCGCAGAGTTTTGGCCAGGCTTGTGCTTATCAAAGTTAATTAGCCTGCAGCAGCCTTTTAACTGGAGATTCATAAGACTCATTAAAAGGTTTCTGTTCCCTTTGGTTATTGTTTGTCTTATTGGAAAAGGGTTTGGGTCAGAACAGAAACTGTCACCATCCTAGACCAAGCCAAGTCCAAAAATGCTATGGAATTTCTAGAAGCCGTGACTGTCCTACTTCTGGAAAACCACAAAGGGGCCCTCACGTCTCCCTTCTTTTAATTCGGGTTTTGTTTAGGAAACCAAAGGGCGCCATTTTGTGTGTGTGTGTGTGTGTGTGTGTGTGAGAGAGAGAGAGAGAGAGAGAGAGAGAGAGAGA
The DNA here is from genome assembly GCA_033807585.1 of Hydrophis major. NCBI lineage: Eukaryota > Metazoa > Chordata > Lepidosauria > Squamata > Elapidae > Hydrophis > Hydrophis major. The sequence goes on along the minus strand of CM066334.1, from coordinate 23,488,160 downwards.
GAGAGAGAGAGAGAGAGAGAAATAATATCTCTCTATTGCCTGCTTCCCCCATCAGATAGAATAGCGGCATAAAAACAGGACTATCTCAATCCTACTCATACAAAAATTTGTGTATATTTTTTCTTATCTTGGGGAAAAAAAAGAACATTTTAAAAAAAGATTTGAACATTGCAAAGCCCCAAAAGCTACACCATAACATTTGCTACAGTGCACAGATGCAGAGAGAAATTTCCAAGGGGCGGGGTGCCCTACGGATCGTCCTCGACTTATAACCTTTCAATTAATGACCACTGGAAGTTACCACGGCATTAAAATCATTGCCCAACATCCAGCCAGAGCCGAAGAAGCTTCTTGGATGAGAAGCAAAACGTCTTGTTGAGGGAGCTTCATTACTGGAAGCTTTCAAGGGGAGATTGGACTGCCATTTGACAGGGTTGGTGTAGGGTTTCCTGCTTGGGTGGGGGGTTGGACTAGATGACCTAAAAGATCCCTTCTAACTAAGCTACTCTGTTTTGACAGTGTACACAGCAAACGAGATAACTAGGCTGGGTTTCGTATCGCAAATCACTAGTCGAACCTTTCCCAAGCATTTAGGACTGCGTGATATATCAACGGATTATGTGAGCAGATCCCAGTAAGGTGGCCTTCTGCAGCTGACCAATGGTGATCTTGTCAGTGCCAATTGTTTTCAAGTGCTTGCCTAGGTCTTTAGGCACAGCACCCAGTGCACCGAGTACCACTGGAACCACCTGCACTGGTTTATGCCAGAGTCTCTGCAGTTCGATTCTCAAGTTCTGATATCTGGTGACTTTTTCCAAGTTGTTTCTCATCGATTCATTCATTCTATCTATCTATCTATCTATCTATCTATCTATCTATCTATCTATCTATCTATCTATCTACCTCTCTCTCTCTCTCTCTCTCTCTCTCTCTATCTATCTATCTATCTATCTATCTATCAGTAGTAATAATAGTAGTAGTAGTAGTAGTAGTAATAGAGAAATAATAGTATTCCTGTCACTCTGACAAATTAGCCATCATTAGACACATAGACTTAAACAATATCTACATACAATGCAAAAGAGGCAATCCACAAGCCAAAAAGGGAACAAAAAGATGAAAACACCTCCTGGCCAGCAATCAGCACCCAGATGAGCATAGATTAACTATAAGATGAACATAAAACCAACAATTAAGTAAACAATACCCCAATCAAGGAACTGCCAGACAAGCTAACAATAAACAGCCAACCTCCGAGGCCATTCCCACCAACAAAGGTGGGAGACCAAGCCACTAGACTACAATATAAATTGAGAGCAAATCCTTCTCCTTGCTAGCCCTGAGGATGTTACCTAGTTTGGGTAATGAAACGTCCACAGGAAAACCACAAAACTCAGAGAGTACCAAAGACCCTCACATTTCAACCCAAAACTGCAAATGTTCTCCTTTAGACTTTACCACTACTAAAGGTTGCAAATCTAGGCATAATTGGCCAAAAATGAGATCTAAGTTGCAAGGTCCTCACACCTAACTCCAAACCTGTCCTGTGCTAATTATGTTTCGGAGCAGAGTGCAACCCATAAGGAGAACATCGTGCATTAAAGATTCATGCAGGCAGATTTTAATATAACCGAGCTGAGTAAGGTTTATGATCCCACCCACGGTACAGGTTAGGGACGCGGTGGCTCAGTGGCTAAGAACGCTGAGCTTATCAATCAGAAAGGTCAGCAATTCAGCGGTTAGAATCCCTAGCGCTGCGTCATGGAGTGAGCTCCCGTTCCTTGTCCCAGCTTCTGTCCCAGCAGTTTCAAAACATCTCAAAATGCAAGTAGAAAAATAGGGACCCCTTTGGTGGGAAGGGAACAGTGTTCCGTGTGCCTTCGAAGGCGTTTAGTCATGGTGGCCACATGACCACGGAGACGTCTTTGGACAGCGCTGGCTCTTCGGCCTTGTAACGGAGATGAGCAGTGCCCCCTAGAGCTGGAAATGATTAGCACGGATGTGCGAGGGGATCCTTTAGCTTTTTATGGTACACGTTATCTATTTCTTTCATGGAAGGATTAAAGCCTGTTTTATAGGATGCTCTCTTTCCGATTGTATCTGATTCCTACCAAGAGCTGGGTCTGAAGAGAAACTCTGCACCTATATTGCAATAAAATGAAGAGTCCAATTTAGTTTTGGATGCCTGTTGAAGAATAACTTCGCTAAAGATCTAATCCTGTAGTATTACAAAAGCACAAAAGCTAAAGAGAGGAAAATCTACAATTCCAATTTCTCACCTGTAGTCAGAACTTATTTTTTAAATGGATTCTTGAAATGAGTTGAAAGGAGCATTTATGTCATCAATTCTAACTCCATGGTGCAGAATCCCAGACAGATACAGGATGAGCCTTCATTTCAACACATCCATCCTTTATCTGAATAATTGGTTATGTTGCCAAACTGCTAGGAAGCATTTTTGAACATTCACATGGAGCTGATCTTCTGTTGAGCTCCAAGGAAAAGCCACTGACATTCTTTGGAACAGTTTATTTTAATGTCCCTCACCTACAGTCAAAAATCTTGTCAAACTAAAGCAACTATTTGCATCACTATGTATATACTCTGAGAATAGTTAGGGACAAAGTTTCAGTTTTAGTTTCACAGCAGCACGCAGCTTTAGTACAGAACAATTGAGCTAAGCCACGCCCAGACTCCTTGCTGTCTTCTTCTTGTTCACATTCAGCAAATACTGCTTCAGTTTCCAAACAGTCCTCAACCCTCTCACAGACTGACAGGACCTAACCAGATGAATACCGATAGATGCTGGTAGGCAGAGGCATAATTTCCCCCACCTTACTTATCTCCCCAAAAACTAAGCCTGGCCACATAGTTTCATAGCAAAGCACGGGTATCTAGCTAGTATTCAGATATTTGTTAACGTTGTTTGGGTGTGACTGGAACAAGTAGACACCTCTGAAAACAGAGATTTCTAGTTGTTGTAGCAATCCGACTGTTATTGGTTATCGGTCCAAATATAATATTTGCAATCTCTGGAATAAAACAGAAATGTGAGAAAGGAGATCTTGTCAAATGACATGACAGCCGGCTCTCCCTTGGCGGCCTTCAGATGTGATAGGCAGAGTCTAATTCTTGAATCGCTCTGATGGCTCTCATAGCATGGAACATTATGCTGAGGGCAGTTTTGCCAATCACAATTGCTCATTAAGCCACACAACAACAGCTCCAAGGTCCAAGACTGCAGGTTGCTGCCTTGATATGTTCCTAATTTTTAGTTAATATTCTATCTGTCAACTTCCTAATTTTGGTTTTGGTGTCATATTTAAGGAAACTGAATGCGGGGTTTTAATTTTATTGTTTTATTGTTTTGGTCATCATCATTCTATATATCGTTTCATGATTGCGGCGAGCTGCCCAGATTAGCTAAAATGGGCAGGTATATAAATCTTTCAAATCAGCCAATCAATCAATCAATTGCTACTGAGCAGCATACTGTAATCTGGGAAGCAAAAATGGTGGCGTATCCTTATCCCACTTGGCAAGCTGCCTTGTGTTTCATCATTTTCCACAACTACTCAAGATCAAGATGACATGAAGTATTAATTAATACCACTTTATAATGCCTTGGGGGTAAGCCCACACTTGGAAGACTGCATCCAGTTTTGGTCGCCACGATGTAAGAAAGATGTTGAGACACTAGAAAGAGGACAGAGAAGAGCAACCCAGGATGATGAGGGGACTGGAGGCTAAAACATATGAAGAACGGTTGCTGGAACTGGGTATGTCTAGTCTGATGAAAAGAAAGACTAAGAGTGACATGATAGCAGTGTTCCAATCTCTCAGGGGCTGCCCCAAAGAAGAGGGAGTCAAGCTATTCTCCAAAGCACCTGAGGGCAGAACAAGAAGCAACGGGTGGAAACTAATTAAGGACAGAAGCAACCTAGAACTAAGGAGAAATTTCTTGACAGTTAGAACAATTAACTGGTGGAACAAATTGCCTCTAGAAATTGTGAAAGCTCCAACACCGGGAGTTTTTAAGAAGAGATTGCACAGCCATTTGTCTGAAGTGGTGTCGGGTTTCCTGCCTAAGCAGGGGGTTGGACTAGAAGACCTCCAAGGTCCCTTCCAACTGTTATTCTAATACTCAATAATAAGTATCATCTAGCCAAGCTGCAAATTTCAACTTTTTAGTCAGCTTTCAACAGTTTCTATAGAAAATTTCCAGGCTTGATTATTTTTTCCATTAATACAGGTTTATCTTTGACTTATGACCAAAACTGAGTTCAAAATTGTTTCTTGTCCTGTCCTCAAGTGCTTTGGAGAATAAATTGACCCCCAAGGATATTCTCAGCATATCTGGTATCTCCAAAAAGTACCCGATGCATATAATAATTGCTCTGGGATAGATTGAAACTCATTGGTGGGTAGCTTGTCTTGGCTATGTCATCCTGTACCCACTTAATCTTCAGGGTTTTTTTGGTTTAATGTTTTTCTACTTTTTTAAGGCATTGCATTGATTTTAATTATATGCCATCCGGAGACTGTGATGAATGAGGTAGCCCTTATAAATCTAAACATACAACTAAAATAAACACGTTTGATATGGTTATTTAATTGGGCACAGCATGTTATGCAAACACATAGAAGTTGTGTTTTGTTGATTGTACCTTCAGTCAAGAACTACCAGAATGGGATTCTTTGTAAAGAAATGATGATGATCACAAGCCTCCAGCAAATCTTAAATTAAAAATGAAATTGCCAAGCAAAGAAAAATCTTGATATTTAGCAGCATGTTTAGCTGTGAAATATACCTTGTGTAAGATTCTTTTTCATTGATCCTCGACTATTTGTCATCTGTCCAATTCTAATGGGGGAAAAAAAATAAAACAATTTTGATTGTAACATTGGCTACAATAGAAATGTGTGGACTTAAATCTCTTGCGGGAGCGCAGGTACTCTTGACTTATGATGCATTTGACCCCTCCCTCAGGCTCAGCCTGGTCATCTCCCCCATCATGCATACCACCCACGAATTTGCTGTCTGTATCTCCTTCTCTTTCAGCTCAAGCATTTTTAGCATTTTAATCTCAACTGCTTAGTATTCCCATTGCAGGGCCTCGATCAAGTTTGTGGCTTCCAATGAATTGCAAGCAGATTTAAATATCCATCTTTATTTAAAGTACAAAAACAGTGGTGGGGATTCTCAGTGAAACAGGTCTGTAGGTCTCACTGAGGAAGGAAGACTCAATAGAAGAAAAGAAAATGGTATCTAAATAGAACATTTCGACAGAGGTAGCATGCTGTTTTTAATCACCTCACCAGAGATTTTAAAAAATAAGTATTGCTATCCTGCTGGATTTAATAATGTAGCATGAAGAGCTGATGTTCAGGCAGTTTTATTACTCCTCTCTTTCATTATTTTGGACAGCTCCGTATCCTCAGCCGTTCCAGACTGCATTCTTCTCACAAAAGTGCTTTCAAACCATTGTCGGTTCTGCTGACTTCGAAATGTGGTGAACATAAAGCAGATATTGCAAAAACTGTCCCTGCTCAGCTCCTTTTGCTTCAACTGACCGGTACAGAAATACAAAGATCGTCAGCACTTCCTCTGCTCAAAGAATGGCAAACTTTCTTTCACTCTGCAACAGAGAATGGGGTTGGAGGAAGTTGTCATACATGACTGTGATAGAAAAGATCTTCCAAAGATAGACTGCTGGGGTTTTAAAGAACAATTGATGTTGGAGGAAACACTTTGCCCTGAGACCAGAAGTCAGGTGATAGAGCAAAGTAAGAATTCCTCCAGGCACAAAGAATTAGGACCATTTGTAAAGTTGCAGGTTAGGAGATTTAGTCAAGAATCTATACACAAGAATCTGGTCAACTAAAGTTCAACATTAAATTGGCACCATGAAAAAGTCAACAGAATTCAGGAGGGGTTGGACTTGGAGCATTTGTGGGAATGCAAGGTTTCTAAACTGATGACACACTTAACTCCACCTTCCTCAGCTCTGCCTGCTCTTCTCCTATAAGTTCCTACCAATGGGAGCACTTGTGGGAATGCAAGGATTCTAAACTGATGATGTACTTAACTCTGCCTTCTGCAGCATTCTTCCACAAGTTCCTACTAAAGGAAAGAAGGAAAGCTTGCCTGCTCTCATGGTGATTCAAAGGAAAACATCTGCCTTGCTCAACTTTCCAAGATCAGAATAGAGTCAGAAATAAATCAGCTTAGCTACTAAAAACAGATGACAACCTGAGATCAATCAGGTCAGGAGCCAACCTCAGAGTGGTATAAAGCATTGATAAGGAAGTGCCTTAAATAGCAATCACAATAGCACTTAGATTTATATACCACTTCACAGTGCTTTACAGCCCTCTCCTAGCGGTGTACAGAGTCAGCACGTTGCCCCCAACAATCTGGGTCTTCATTTTACCCACCTAAGTCAACCTTGAGTATGGTGAGATTCGAACTGCCAAATTGCAGGCAGCTAGCAGTCAGCAGAAGTAGCCTGCAGTACTGCATTCTAACCACTGCGCCAGCATGGCTCTTATCTATAAATGACATGGAGAGAACAATATTTTAGAAGTATTGAAAGTACTGAAGTGTAGAAAAAGAGCCCAACACTGTCCCTAAGGGAGCCTGTTTGTAGATACCTACAACTTGACTAGACTTTTTTTTTTTTGAAGATTTTTGGTTGAAATTCACTCTTCTTCAATTCTGCCCAGATCCAGAAAAAGAAACAATATTTTCAAACACAAATGAATCATCCACAAACTATTTTTTCTTGTGCCTTTGTAGTAACCCATAGAGATGACCTTGGAGAAAATACACAGACAGCAACAAAAACCAAAGCATGCTTTCAACTGGGAAACAGAACAAAGAAGAATATTGGTTTTCCCCCACACACACCTCCAGAAAAATCCCTCTCAAAGATATAGGACAGTGGTGGCTAACCTTTTGGGGCTCCTGTGCCAAAAATTGCACACGCACTCACATGCCATCCGCCACCCCCTTACCTGCCCTGCACCTCACAGCTGATTTTTTCGGCTGGTTTGAGGCCTTTTTCGGCTGGTTTGAGGCTTGGAAACAGCTTCTGTAAGGCTTTTCAGGCCAAATAATGGGCTTGTTTAATCACTTCCAGTACTGCAGGAAGTGACGAAATGGGCCTATTATTCATCCTGAAAAGCCTTGCAGAGGCTTTTTCCAAGCCTCTGGGAGGCCAAAAAAGGCCTCAAACCAGCCTAAAAATCAGCTGTGAGGTACGCACATGAGCAGTGAGGTAAGTTTGCCTGCAGCTCACGTGCCCTCACAAATGGCTCTGTGTGCCACTTGTGGCACGCGTGGCATAGGTTTGCCATCATGGATATAGGAGGTAGAGAAAAGAAAGCCCAGGTTTTCATCTGTCTTACAGTCACCTTTATCAACAGTGCCTTTATCATGGCCTTTATCATGGCCTTTATCAATATAGTTCCAGTTAAAACTTCTGAAAACTGTTTCCTGCCCTAGGGTATCTCAAAGTACTGAGAACCTTTTCTTCTTCTTCTTCTTCTCTTGTATTCTGTTCCTTCTCTTTCTCCTGAACAACCCCCCCCCCCCCAAAAAAAGCTATTACTCAATACTCAAACTTTGAGCTCAGTTCCACAAGATAGTGGAATTCCATTTCTCTTTCCAGAACTCCAGGATTAAAAGAGTCACATTTAACCTAATCCACAACATTCCTTCTCTCAAAGGAAGCCATGAGATTTTAAAACTTGAAGCGCTGCTGTTTGAGTCCAGAATTCAACCAGCCAATTAGTTAACTTTTCCAGGAATTACTACCCATGGTATATTGCTTCTGCATTGCACCACAGACCCACAGCTTCCTGCAAACACCGAGAGCACAAAGAGATTGAGATGCTCGGGTTTGTTTTTCATAGACATTCTCAAATATCCCTGCAATTTTTATCCCACAGTTTCGGGTTGTTGTCAGCAGCATACTTTATGCCTCCAATACATTTGATTATCCATCTCCTGCTGCGTTAGTAATTTGAAATAGATTTCCCCTTAAATGGGGATTTATTATATCTCGGTAGAATTTATTCTGTTCTCTTCTATAATGTTCTTTCTCCATCCCAACAGACAGATTAGAAAAACATTCTTCTCCCTATAATTGGAGGTGGGAGGGAAGAATTGTTGAAGAACCAAGCACTTTTGCTCTTCTTTCTATTGTCGAGGTAACTCGAAAGCCAGAGAGATCAAAACTAGCAAGGAAGTTTGAACAAAGGCTTGATAATGGAGAGAGCATTATTTGATTTAGCATCAAAAATGTTCATCCTCTCAGTGTCAGGACCTAGCGAGGGTAGCTGATAGGAAATTAAAAGCTAAGGAGGTTCAGAAAAATTATTAATAATTGTTTGGGAGACCACCCAAAAACCTCAGGGCTATAAAATAGAGGGACAAGACTGTACCCTTTCTAGAGTCTCAACATTTTTTTTAACATCGGGGTCACCATGGTGTAAAAAAAGATGTTGAGACTCTAGAAAGAGTACAGAGAAGAGCAACAAAGATGATGAGGTGGCTGGAGGCTAAAACATGTAAAGAAGGATGGCTGGAATTAGGTATGTCTAGTTTAATAAAAAGAAAGACTCGGTGAGACATGACAGCAGTGTTCCGACATCTTAGGGATTGCCACAAAAAAGAAGGAATCAAGTTATTCTCCAAAACACCTGAAGGCAGGACAAGAAGCAATGGGTGAAAGCCATTAACCCAGTAGAGAAGGTCCAGAAATACAGTATTTCACAAGACGAATTCTCCACTCTTCGACTCATTGCAGAATACCTTATGCCACCAGACTTGAAATTCTACACCTAGAAAACCTAGAACTATGACGCCTTCTGTCCAATCTTAGTATATAAAATCATACATTGCAATGTCCTACCTGTCAATGAATACTTCAGTTTCAACCATAACAATACAGGAGCAAACAATAGATACAAACTCAAGATTAATCGCACCAAACTTGATTGCAAGAAATATGACTTCAGCAACAGAGTGGTCAAAGTCTGGAACACTCTACCTGACTCTTCCCCAAACCCCAAAAACTTTAACCTTAGACTGTCTACTATTGACCTCACCCCTTCCCTAAGAGGCCTGTAGGGGGCGTGCATAAACGCACCAACGTGCCTACCGTCCCTGTCCTATTGTTTCTTTTATTTTCTTATATGTATCCATGTATTCATAACTATGTTTATACTTATACCTATTATCTTGTAAGCAATTGACAAATCAAATAAATAAATAAGTAAATAAATAATAAATAAATAAATAAATAAATAACTTAGGACTAAGGAGAAATTTCCTGACAGTTAGAACAATTAATCAGTGGAACAACTTGCCTATAGAAATTGTAGATGCTCTAACACTGGAGGTTTTTAAAAGAGATTGGATAGACATTTGTCTAAAATTGTATAGGGTTTCCTGCCTGAGCAGAGGGTTGGGCTAGAAGACCTCCAAGGTCCCTTCTAACTCTGTTATTCTGTTTCATGGAAACTTTTGGAGTGCCAATTGGCTTCACTAAAATTGGATATTTTTCTGGAACTAAGTCTGTGCGTGACTAGACTGGCAGAGCATTACAAAAATATCGGTCTGAAAAAAGAGGATATTGACAATTAAAGGCAAAACTGATACCATGAAATTGAAAGGAACAATATGTGGTCTACTTAGCACCATATCCACGCCCAGGTTTCACAGTATAGAACCCAGTGGAAAAAAAACAAAATTCAAATGAGTTTCCTAATAAATAATTCTTTTTTAAAAGCCTTAAGTGTGAGACAATGAACAGCAAGTCCATCCTTATGATGAATCTTTAAACAAAGGGGATGGAATTGCAATGTCTGCATTTTACTCTCCAAAATAAGAGGTTTTTATTAAAAAAAAAAAAAGACAACAAGGGGAATGATATTTCTTAATAGCAAAGACAGGGCGATATGCACATACAATGAAGCTGGGACATGGCTACATTCATACAACAGGCTAAATTGAATTGAAAAGGAGCTAGTTTTGAAAAGGAGCCTGTTGTGAGCATCTAGCCAATTAATCTGATTGATTATGTGTACTAGCAAAGCCACAACATAATAAACATCTTCGTGCATAGCATATGATGTGAAAAATTACAGCTCATTAACCTAGGTTTCAATTTAGTTTACTGTGTGAACCCAACTTTAGGTTATTCCTAGATGGCATCCACTTTTTAGGAAAAATACTTATTATCATGGAAGAGGAGGAGGAGGAAGAAGAAGAAGAGAAGAAAGAGGACAACTGTGGGTCCTTGGTGCTCTCTGAGTTTGGTTGTTTTCTTGCAAACTCTTCATGACCTCATCTAGAGAACATCATCAGGGCTAGAAGGGAGTGGTGACTACAGGGAGGAGGAGGAGGAGGAGGAGGAGGAGGAGGAGGAGGAGGAGGAGGAGGAGGAGGAGGAGGAGGAGGAGGAGGAGGAGGAGGAGGAGGAGGAAGATTCCCATATTTGAACTACTGGCTCACAGAGGCTGTTGTCCCCACTGGACTAATGCAGAGATGCTGGAAAACTATCTTTTATCCAATTCCTTTTCTCAGCCTAAACTTCTCAGTAAACGAACCATCCCAGGCCAGAGAACTGCAGTCGTGAATGATCAGTGCAGATGAGAACTGGCCTTGCAGTGGCATAGGATGGGCTGATTATTTCAGAAAAGGAATGAGGAAAAGTAGAGGGAGTAGGGGAGGAAGGGTGGGTGTGGAGTGGAATGCAAAGGTAGCAATTTTCACAGGCATTGAAGAAGCAGGCTAGACATGGGTAAACTGGTCGGGTTTCCTGGACTGCTTCCATAGCAAAAATCAATAAAGCAATCATTAGACAGGAGAATGAGAATCTTAGCCAGATAATTGTCTTTTCCATGTCTTCCACAACCTGAAAGGAAGGGGAAGAACCTGGGAGGGATGAACTGGTTTTGTGAGCATAAAAGCCATCCCATCCGATTCCATGCATAGTAGAGAATGTTCACAGTAGCATCTTATAAATTAGAAGGGTCCTCCTTTTACCCATTTTCCAACACCCCCCCCCCCCTTTGCTGGGGAACCAGTTTAACACCATCTAAAACAGAGGTGGTATTCAGTAGGCTCTGATCAGTTCTGGAGTACCAGTAGCGGACATTTTGAGTAGTTCAGTGAACTGGCAAACTCCATCTCTGACTGGCCCCACTCCCATCCATTCTCTGCCTTTCAAGTCTCAGCTAATCGGCTGGGTCTTCTTTGGTTGCCCTTCACAGGAGAAGGGAGCTGGAAAGCAGGTTAGTGGGGTGGGGAGGGAATGGAGATTTTACAGTATCCTTCCCCTGCCATGCCCACCAAGCCACGCCCACAGAACCGGTAATAAAAAAAAATTGAATCCCACCACTGATCTAAAATTATTAGAATGAGACTGAGAATGTTGGAGAGCAACACACTTCTTAGCCAGGTCACACTATTGCTGAGGTCTTAGAAGTTGGTCCAAAATCTTTACAAAAAAGATGAGCCTGAGAAAGGGATTTGACGTGAACGGGGAAGACACCATAAAGGTACTTATTCCTTGGAGTGATTTGTGGCATAAAGCATAGCAAAGAAGAGATGTTTTTTGGAAAACTGAATGAAACGAAGCTGTAGGAGCAAAATTCAAGACTGGTTTGTAATGGTACTTCGAAGCTGGGAGATGAGAGAGTACTAAGTCAACATTAAAAGCCACTAGTGTGTACCCAGGGCCATATAACCAAGGCCTCTGAATTAAGCTTTATCAATGTCTTCCCTCCACCACTGCAGAAATCCAATTCTGCTCCCCTCCCCTCTCCTTCCTTCACTCCTTCCTTCCAAAGGTACTCTGGAAAAGTGAAGACGTTAAGCATGACTGCAGCTTTCTCTCTGCAATGCACCCAAAAATTACAAAAATGGGAGAAATAAAGTTGTCACTGCTTAGAAAGGTTAGACAAGGAGAGGGAAACAGAGAAAGTTGCAGAGGGCAGAAGGTGGAAGAGATTGTACTCAGAGCAGAATACCTTATGCCACCAGACTCGAAATTTTAGACCTAGACAACCTAGAACTACGCCGCCTTCGGTCCGATCTAAGTCTCGTACATAAAATTATCTACTGCAATGTCCTACCTGTCAATGAATACTTCAGCTTCAACCACAACAATACAAGAGCACACAATAGATACAAACTCAAGGTAAACTGCATCAAACTTGATTGCAGGAAATACGACTTCAGCAACAGAATGGTCAATGTCTGGAATCCTCTACCTGACTCTGTGGTTTCTTCCCCAAACCCCAAAAACTTTAACCTTAGACTGTCTACTATTGACCTCACCCCTTTCCTAAGAGGTCTCTAGGGGGCGTGCATTAGCGCACCAATATGCCTACCATCCCTGTCCTATTGTTACTTTTTTATTCGTATCCATTTCATGTATTCATAACTATGTTATACCTGTTATTTAATACTTGCTTGACAAATAAATAAGTAAAAAGAAAAAGAAAAAAAAGAAAAGAAAAAAAGAAAAGGATGGCTGGATTTATGCAAAATGTTTAGATAAATTAAAAAGCTAGCAAATGCATTCACACAAGAAACTACATTTATTGAGGGTTTACTGGGCTTAATTCATTTCTAATTGGATAATCCAGATTCATTTGATTCAAATAGGTGATTCAAGGTCAAATTACTTCAATCCAAACTGCTTCAATATTTAATTCGGGGGGGGGGGATGTCCAGAAACATCAAAATGCTTGCTGTTACATTAATCTGAGGAAGAAAGGAACAAAAATAGCAGGGATGCAATACCTTTGAGTGGATAGAAACACTGCAAAGTTTCCACTGGATTTGCTTTTAAGGATTTTGTTGCATTTTTGAAAAGTCTTCCTGTGCTTTTTTTTTTCTTTTTAGGCAGAAATAGCAGACAGGACAACAATACAGCTTGCAAATTCTCCAGCCAAAGAATCTAAAGAACTCTCTTCCTGAATCCATGCAGAAAATGCCCTACTTAAACATCAAATCCTACTTACCATCCTCCTCAAACATCGAGTCTTTCAAAGACTTTTACATTTTACTTTTTCATTCATTCATTCATTCCATTTCAATAGTTGCCCATCTCACTCTGGATGGCTTACAATTAAAAAAAAAGTCACAATTAAAATATTAATGCTAACATTTAGTGATGTCGCAGTGGGGGCAGTTTTGCTACAAAAGATGACTGGGCTGATTTATTGCCCTTTTGCTGAAATAGCATACAACAGTGCAATACACAGCAGCACTTTCAAATAGCAACACCTTTCAAATAGACCTCTGGGATTGAATATGTGGCTGTGTCTAAGATCCCTCAAGACAACCCTTAATTGATTGGATGGATAATCTAAAAAGCAAACTTGGGCAGCTACTTGCCTCTTCATTTCAACTTGTCAACTAAAACATTTTAAAACAACAGAAAACAATAGAAACATCACCCAAAATATACCTCGTAGCCAAGACACTTGATCAGTTAGCAAGCCTTGGTCAGGAAACAGGGTTCTTAATACATTGAGGCTTCTGGATTTCAGAAAGGAACACCTTGTGGTGCACTTAGGTCTCTATCTGTCTCTGTTTCTCTGTCTCTCTCTGTCTGTCTCTGTCTCTTTCTCTCTCTCACACACACAGACATACATCAATGAAATAATTCAGTGGGCTTTTGTGAATGACACATAGACATTTTTAATTGACTTGTATCAACAATTGGGATCAACTTGGGATCAATTTAAGGTTAGAGTCAGCTAATTTAAGGCTTCATTTATTTGCCAAGCTACCAAAATACAAAGCAAACATCTAAACTCTTGTATATTTTTTAAGTTTCTTAGAACACTCCTATATTTGGCATATTTAGCAACCCTGCTGATCCAGTTCTATAGAGGAATGATTGAGTCTGTCATCTGCACCTCTATCACTGTCTGGTTTGGTTCTGCAACCCAACAGGACAGACACAGACTCCACAGAGGAATTCAGACTGCAGAAAAAGACAATTGCAACCAACCTGCCTTCCATGCAGACCTGTATTCTGCACAAGTCAAAAAGAGAAAATATTTACAGACCCCTCACTTCCTGGACATAAACTGTTTCAACTCCTACCCTCAAAACGATGCTATAGAGCCCTGCACACCAGAACAACTAGACACAAGGACAATTTTTTACCGAACGCCATCACTCTGCTAAACAAATAATTTTCTCAACACTGTCCAACTATTTACAAAATCTACAGTACTATTACTATTAATCTTCTCACAGTTCCTTATCACCCATCCCCTCCCACTTGTGACTGTATGACTGTAACTTTGTCACTTATATCCTTACAATTTACATTGACTGTTTCCTGGTATGATTTGATTGTTTACTTGTACCCTATGACTATTATTAAGTGTTGTACCTGATGATTCTTGACTCTTGACGAATGTATATTTTCTTTTATGTACACTGAGAGCATTTGCACCAAGACAAATTCCTTGTGTGTCCAATCACACTTGGCCAATAAAGAATTCAATTGTATTGTATTGTATTGTATTGTATTGTATTGTATTGTATTGTATTGTATTGTATTGTATTGTATTGTATTGTATTCTATTCTATTCTATTCTATTCTATTCTATTCTATTCTATTCTATTCTAAAACTATTCTCAGGATCATCTCCAAAGCTCTCAGTACCAAGGGGCAAAATAAAAGGCCTGGTCACTTGGACATTACAAATTTTAGATGGAATTTTTGCTTGATGAAGATATGATGTGAAATGTGGTATATATTTGCAGATAAGTTTAGGATTTAAAAGTTAAAAATTCAAGGGTTTCCTTTTCAGGAGCCAGGCTTTAATGCAGGCATATAGGAAAAGAAAACACTGTTACTTTAAAGAAATCCCACTATATATATTTGCAGATAAGAGACTGCCTCCTAATGTGAGTGAAGCTGCTTTGTTGAGACCGATTTTATTGTTTTTGTGATTTGAAGTACCTCCTCAGGGAGAATCAAAGCTGCCTCACATAACTTCCCTGGCCACATCTGTTTTCTGCTAATCACGATCTAATAACTTCGAAAGCTGTTTGCAAGTAGCTAGGCTCAGATTAAGACTTGAATCAGCTCAAAGCCAGCACCTGGGCACCTCCAGATGAGAGCATTTAATTTCAGGCTGTCGGGGTTGCTTTGTAAGCATTATCATTTCGGTTTCCAAAATGAAAAGTCTGAGCTAATGCCTTCCCTCGCTCCAGCTGAAAGCATCAAGGCTCCAACTGTAGCAGGCATGGTGTGAATTGCCTGCTAAGTTGCCTTTCACACATTTTTACATTGTAAATAGCATTATACAGCAAGGAGGCTGCCGTCAAAGCAGGCAGTCCCAGCAAGGGCTGCAGCTAAGCAATAAACATTGGCAAAGCTTTGAGTGTGTTTGCAGGGAATTTGGTTAACTGGAGCATGTGCTCAATAACTGAGGAAAATTGGACTAGGGTCTACTAAGGCCGTACAAGACTTTGAAGGGGATTCTTTACTTCCATGGATTTTGGGCAAAGCACTTCCCGGAACCTTGCCTGATTTTGACTCAGGCTTCGTCAAATGGAATCAAACTTGTTTTAAAAGCAAAACCTATTTTATTGCAACACTGGGAATTACTTTTATTCCCAGCCAGAACTAATTATAAACAGTTCCCTAAGATAATCACACACCTTTCAGTGCTGTGGAATGTTGCCAAAAACAGAAATATCCAATTAATTATAACAGAAACCAACCAGTACTAGAAAAAAGTGACAGAGCTTCAAGGACTCAGAATCTATCGAATTACGATTTCGCATTGAGGTCTGACTTTTATCCCTTATGGGAGGGGCAATCACCTCCTAGCCTTACTCCCAAGTCGCCCCTTATGGTTCAGCTGCTCTCACCTTCTAGCAGCTCTGCACAAACACACACTGGGAACAGGCTCCCCTGGGTCCTCTGCCTCGCTGCTGCCAGACTCCAGAGGCTCTGGAGGCAGCACCCCACTTCCAGATGATCCTGGCCCCATCTCTGCATCGAATGCAGGACCTTCATCCAAGTCCTCTCTAGATTTCTTGCCTGGTCCCCTTTCTTCTTCACTGTCCGATTCTGCTGCTGTCTACACCGGCTTCTGACAAACCACAACACTTGCTTTGCTTAGCGTGGATTGTCCCAAAGGCGTTTTTTCAAGAGGCAATTGGACTTTCTCAACTTGGATGAGAGCGAAACGTCTTCCAACTTTGATCACGTGACCAGGGAGCGCTACAATGGTCATAAGTGTGAAAAATAGTCATGTCACTTTTTTCCAGTGCCGTTATAACTGTTGTAAGTCTCACCTGTATTGTGAGAAATCAAGATTGACTCAAAGGTCTCTCTCCCTCCCTCCCTCCCTCCCTCCCTCCCTCTCTCACACACACATAGGCTAGTTAAATTCATAAGAGAACAGAGATGAAGCCAAGAAGGGCAAGAAAGAAATCTAACTCAATAAAATTTGGGGTGAGCAGTGCAGAGCCCAGGGTCTACACAAAACATCCAATTCCCGGAGCAAATACACAACAGTTGGCTTTTCATGACAAGAAAATCAATTGAGAGCTGTCTGTGATTCAGAATGGCGTGCCAACTAGCCATTGTCTGTAACAGGCCATCTTAGCAGTTTAGCAGATAAATGAACAGATATATTGGCACGCTAATGCCCACAATTTTAAATCTCAAAGTAGTTTTACACCATTAAACCTACAGACTAGAAATGACCAGTTAAAACAAGATAAAACAGAACAAAAGTGGCATGTTCAACTGAAAAAGTAAAAGAAATGAGCGAAAGAAAAAGGAACAATAATGATACACACACCGTGGTATGTAAAAAAATGGGGGGCGGGGGTTGGGATTCAACTGCACAGCCACAGATCTTACGCAATTACAAATCTTACACAACACATCCAGACCCCCTTAACTGAGGTGTTTGCACTGCTGCCATTGATCATTAGATCGTCTAGCTCTTGGGAAAAAGAGATTATGATGAAATTGGATTGACAGGTTAGAAAATCTCTGGGAAAGGACTCAGAAGAGTTAGTTGGGCTAAACTGTAATCAGAAAGATATTAAATGTATGTTGCTCAACCACCTGGTAGCCTTTTATGCTTACAAGATTTCCTGAGCTGTGAGAAAGGCCCATTGTTCTTTCCTTAATTAAAAACCAAGATGGAAAGAGAAGTTCTTAAAATAAGGATTTCTTCCTTTTTTTGGTAAATTTCAGAAACCTTTCCAAGCAGAAATAACTAAGAAGAAACTGCCCCTATGGAGAAATATCCAGCATATTCACTTCATTCCTCTCTTTTTGCCCTTCCCATCCTGGCCTCATTCCCTCACTCATGATTTAACCTTTTGGAATACGACATGATTTTGACATCATCACAGCATTGTGATTTGTGTGACAATATCACAGACCGAAACACCCCAAGGATAAGCCAACTGAATAAGACAAAAAAAAATAAGGGTGTACAACAAATGAGAGATCAGAGAAAAAAGGAGAGGAAAGGGAAAAGGATGCTTAAAAACAAAGAATCCAGAATTGGGCTGGAAAAGGAATGAGATAGCATCAAAGCATCACAAGAACCGAGCAAATTGAGGATTGAGAGCAAGAAAAGCATGGAAGGTTTTGTTTTTTTTTAATGGAAAATTGATTCTTGGAAACATGGAACAAGCAGAAAAATTGATGCAAACATTTGACAGAGAAAAAGGTTGGTTGAGCGAAATGCCTATAGAAGAAGGGGGAAGAGTCAAGAGGGGAATCAGCCTGGAGTTGTTACCTACATACTCTCTGCTGCAGTAAAATAAGGCATTAACATCAAATCACAACTTTTTGTTTTTTTTCATAATAATATGAACAAACCATTTCTATAAAGATTTACCAATCTAATTGGTAAAACCCAAAATCAAAGTTTCATTCTTATCTATTTCAAGCACAAAATTCAGAAGCAATTTCCCTATGGAAATAAAAGTACTTTTTTTCTTTCATCCAAATCCTCAATTTTGCCAACCAGTACCTTTGTTTTACTAAAAGCTGTTCATAAAATCGAATTCCACCACAAGATGGGAGACTTCAAAAGGAAAGAAAAAAACAAGAAAATAATATTGCAGTGAGAGGTTCTACAGCTAAACTTGCTGGTCTGTGTTAAAATAAGGACAATCTCTTCATCCCAGGGATTTTAATGTCATCAGTAAAAGATCTGTGGTACGAGCTCAATCTTAAAGGAAGGTTACTCTTCATTAAAGATGAGGGTTTTTTTTAAGCTTTTCATATATTTAGAAGCTCAATCCATATTGTGTAGAATTGAGAAATGAGGATATTTAAACATAAATGGATAAAATGTTCAGTGTTTGATGGGCTATCAATCAGTTAATAGTCCTTGACTGCAGGAAGTTGAAGGCATTATTGAGAAAGAAGGGGGAAAAGAGAGATTAAAAAAAAAAAACAAGTGTTCTCTGTGATATTTCAAACCCTTTTGAAGACACTTTCCTCCCCCTTATCCTGGAGGAATAGATGTGAGGTCCATTAACCAAGATCTGGTTAGTTTGTTTTTGCAAGAGATGGAAAAGGTATTGCTGAGCTGCTTTAAACACTCATTCACATATTCTTCTTTTTTATCACTGAAATAACTGCTGGAATGTCACATGACATCATAAAGATTTAACTGAAAGGTTTTTTTTCCCTTGAGAGAGAAAAGTGCAATCAGAAGCAATGGTGTTTCCATTAAGGAGTAAGAGAAGCATGGGAAATGCCAATGAACTGTTTGTCCAAACTCTAGTCTAAATAAAGGTATTTCAGAAAATTTGAGTTTAGACCAAATCAGGCCACTAAAGAGTCATCCTTGGCATAAGGGGCAGCTGGCATTACAGGCCGTTCTCAAATTACAACCTGTGGTGACCCAAAGGGGTGTGGCACAAAGGCAATACAGTCAGATAATCAATAAGAATCCCTTTATTAGCTCCAACTTTGCCCCCAATATCCAGGTTACCTTCTGACTGGAAAAAAACTCTCCCAGGAACAGCCTTTGATTGCAGAGAATTAAGTCCAAAACATGGTGAACACAAACTGTAACTTTAAGTCCAATCAAGCCAAACTGCAGTAATTAGTTTGGCAGGGTAGAAGCAAGAATCTCAGGCTTGAAGGTACGGCAAAACTCAACATGGTTGGGAAGACACCAGGAGCACAGATAAGCCACAACACAGGATAAAATCACTTTGCTCCCAGTGGCCTGCTGCACACAGCCTGCCTTTCTTATCAACTGTATTACCAGCTGTGGCTAATGAAGGGAATCAGGGCCCTTTCCTCCCCCATAAGCCAGGCAACTCATGTTGCTCTCTTCTCCGTTCCTCCCTGTGTGCCCTAGGATGAAGAGGGGATGGGCCTGGGTCTTCATCGGAACACCCTCTCCCTTGTTCTACCTCTCTCCTGCTCTGCCCAGCTGGACTTTGCCCTTCCCCAGTTTCCTCCACAGCCAACAGAGCCGCACTTCCTCTCCCTGTCAGCTGTTTGGCTTCCTCCTCAGCTTCAGACTCCGATAGGGGTATGACCCAACCATTTGTTTAGTGACTGTTTGAAATTACAACAGCACTGACAAAAGTCACTTATGACCATTTTTCACATATATGACCATTGCATCATCCCCATGGTCACGTGATCAGAATTCAGGCGGTTGGCCACTGGTTCATATTTATGATGGTTGTAATGTTTTGGGGTCGTGTGATTCTCTTTTGTGACCTTCTGACCAGCAATGTCAACGGGGAAGCTGGATTCACTTAACAACCAGGTTGCTAACTTCACAACTGCAGTGATTCACTTAACAACAGTGTCAAGGAAGGTTGCAAAATGGGATGAAACTCACTTAAAAGCTGTCTCACTTAATTTTGGGCTCAGTTACAGTTGTAAGTCAAGAGCATTAGCATTAATTGCATTAGGAAAAAGACAGATCTGCACTCTTACCATAAGTCTTCATAATTTAATTTAATGCACATCCTCATTAGGACTACACCCTTCATTGTACAACTTAGAACAACTTTATTGTCACTTTGAATGTACACCAATAGGCATACATTAAAATGAAATTTCATTACATATAGCTCTCAAAGGGTCTAATATACACTACATAAACATGACAAAATAAATAAATAAAT
Organism: Hydrophis major; assembly: GCA_033807585.1. Lineage (NCBI taxonomy): Eukaryota > Metazoa > Chordata > Lepidosauria > Squamata > Elapidae > Hydrophis > Hydrophis major. The sequence goes on along the minus strand of CM066334.1, from coordinate 23,467,972 downwards.
ATACATGTACCCACATGTACAACATGGAGGAACAATACAGACTAGTCCAGATAGTTACATGTACATGGAAAGAGAAACAAAACCTGCAAAGTTTACCAGATGGATGGCCTAGGGAATAAAGCTGTTACAGAATTTGGTAGTCCTGCCAGAAATACTTCAAACCCCCCTCCCAGAGGGGAGTAACAGAAACAGGCCATACAATGGGTGTATGGGGTCTTAGGGCTGTAAGCACATAGTGCTTATAAGCAGCATCCTGAATAACGGAGAGTGAGTTTCCTATGATCTTCTCTGCTATCCCCACCACTCTCTGTGGGGACTTTCTGTCTGAGGCGCTGCTGCCATCAAACCAAACAGAGATGCAGTTTGTTAAAACACTCTCTATTGTGCCTCGGTAAAAAAGTGGCCAAGATAGAAGGAGGAAGATGTGCTCTCCTCATCCGATGATCCTCATCTTTCCTCATTTCAAAGGGCAGTTCAAAAAGGATAGAATATCTTGATCAGATGGGAGTTAACTGTAGGGGTGACGATCTATTATGGAACTTGTTTTCTTTTCATCTACATTTTTTTTGATACAGACAAATCTATATCAAAATGCAACCTACATCCTTGAAACAGTCAATCGACTTAATGAGATTCTCTTCTTCAATTTTACCACATACTATTTGCTCTTACTTCACTTTTATCTGACCCACTATGTTTTATTCTGTTTTATCTCACCGTGGCTATTTTCTCTCACTTCATTGAATCTTATCTCAAAATACAATCTATTTATTGTATTTTGCTGTGGCTGGTGCTCAAGTCTGAGATGGTCAATTGACTAATCCATAAAGTACACCGTATTGTGTTTTGATCCAGTCACTCAACAGGCACGATGATAGCCCACTGTTACAATGCAGAGAATCATCTCAATGGCTGCCCAGGTTCACCAATTTGTGCCTGGTTTTAATTTGGGAATGGGTGCCCACCCAAAGAATACAATCACTTTCATTCACCCAATGACTTTGAAGATGATTATTGAAGTAGACTAAAATCTCTTACCTCTTACCTCGCCTAGGTCCAATGTCTTCCCTAGCTGGTCTAGTAGATCAGCCCTGGCTGCATTCTTTTTGTGCTTTTTTCCATCATAGTGTTGCTGTGCCATCATTGGGTTGTTAAACCAAGCTGCACAGAGCTGGCAATACCTGTCAGAATCTCTTCTCTGGTGGGGTGGAGACACTGTGGGAGAGTTGTCCACGTGTGGCTCCTTAAGAGAACTCAGGTTTGTTTCTGCAAAAGAAAGCAAGCAGAAATGGAGTCACCCAGGTTCCTATCCCATCGTGGAGAAACAAAGCTTCCGACACACCCCTAATTGTCATATTTGGGGTGCCAGGATATATAAAAGATATTGAGACTCTAGAAAGAGTGCAGAGAAGAGCAACAAAGATGATTAGGGGACTGGAAGCTAAGACATATGAAGAACAGTTGCAGGCATTGGGCACGTCTAGTTGAAGGAAAAGAAAGACTAGGGAGTGATATGATAGCAGTCTCCCAATATTTATGCCACAAAGAAGAGATGGTCAACCTATTTTCCAAAGCACCCAAAGACAGTTCAAGAGGCAATGGATGGAGACCAATCCAGGAGAAAGCCAATCTAGAGCTAAGGGGTAATTTCCTGGCAGTTAGAACAATTACTCAGTGGAACAACTTGTCTCCAGAAGAGTGTGCTCCAACACTCAAGGTTTTCAAGGAAGGATTGGACAACCGTTTGCATGACATGGTCTAGGGTTTCCTGCCTGAGCAGAGAATCGGACTAGAAGACCTCCAAGGTCCCTTCCAACTCTGTTATTCTGTTATATGAATTGTGTGCCCAGTGGGTATTCTTCTTTCCACAGTTGCAGAGGAGATATTTAATACGAGAGAATAGAATTAGTTCAATGAAGAGAAACTTGTGATGATAGATAATTAGGTTTTTTTTGGGGTGGGATACGTACTGGAATATACTAAAGCATCTTAGAGGTTTGATTGACAGGGACAGTTCAAGATGGAAATCACAGAGTTGTCTCAAGGCAATTCATGTTCCAGCATAAGGCTTATAAGCATCTGGAACATTAATATGGATAGCTTAAACCTGACCTGGGTCCAGGAGTCCAGCAGAAAGAGGATTCTGTTTTCATGTTTATCAGATAAAAATGGAAGGTGAGCATCTATGCAAGATCTCAAAACCCTGAAGGCTTCATGCTGTTATTTGACCTCAAGGATCAAAACTGCATCTACCCATTACCCAATTCAATTGGACTGAATTCAATAAATCAATACATCATAAATCCTTTGTCAAGCACAGGAAATCAGGGGTCCAGGCAGTTCAAATCCATCTTTCCTTTCACCCATCTCCTCCCACTTATGACTGTATGACTATTTTTTTTTGCTTGTACCCTAACAATTTTTATTGATTGTTTCCCAGTATTATTTGATTGTTTCTATGACTATTATTAAGTGTTGTACCTGATGGTTCTTCACTCTTGATGAATGTATCTTTTCTTTTATGTACCCTGAGAGCATTTGCACCAAAGATGAATTCCTTGTGTGTCCAATCACACTTGGCTAATAAAGAATTCTATTCTAAATGCATATAGCAATAGCCCTTAGACTTATATACAGCTTTACAGTGCTTTACAGCCCTCTCGGAGCAGTTTACAGAGTCAGCCTCTTGCCCCCCAACAATTTGGGTCCTCATTTTACCCACCTCGGAAGGATGGATGGCTGAGTCAACTTTGAGGCTGATGAGATTCGAACTGCCAAATTGCAGGCAGACGGCAATCAGCAGAAGGAGCCTGCAGTACTGCACTCTAACCATTGCGCCACTAAGGCTTATATAGGTTTATTGCATACTAATATTCTCCACAAGAATCTAAACTATTAACATTCCAAGCAAATTGGAGGTAGATAAGAATCAACAGAATTCAAAGTGGGCTGGACTTAGATCCCTTGTGGGAACAATGGGACTTGAGGATGATGATGCATTTGACCCCACCTTCAGGTTCAGCTTGGTCAACTCCTACACCCTCAGTTGAGCACAGAGCCCCAAGTAAATACAGAAGAGTAAATGTTGAACTAGGGCTAGACTGAGTGGCATGGTGACCTAGCGGTAGAACTCTTGCCTCACAATCAGGAGGCCATGAGTTCAATCCTAGTAGTGGCAGATGTTTTCCTCTGGGTGCAAAGAGAAAATATCTGCTGTGAACTCCCTTTAGGTGTCAGGAAGGGCATCCAGCCAGGAAATGCTCAGCTCCATGCAGTCACCCTGACTCCATCTTAATGCAAGGGATTACAGGGTCAGTACAAGAAAAAAAATGAACTAGAGTAAATCAGTTCCACAGCTTAGCTAACCCTACCACCTATTTTCCCGATTTGCTAAAAGGGGATCCTTGGAAAGCCTAGAGCTGAGCCATTCACTTGGTGGCATCCTCCAGCTTACGTTACTCCACAATTAATAGTCTCGGCCAGTGTTTCTCAACTGTGGCACCCTTAAGTTATGTGGACTTCAACTCTCTGGAAAATAATTGATTTCATAAACCATATTTAACCTAACACAGCATAAAACATGTCATGTAGATACTGATATTCACCAAGATGGAGGATTGCTTTTTACCTTCATTAGACGACATCTCCAACAAGTTGTGAAACCTGTAGATTTGAAACCTGGGGCACAGTGTGACGTGGATTTATATTCTTAAAAAGATATTTAAAAACCTGTCCTCATATGTCATCTTTCCTAAAATATAGATGGTATATATACACCACCTCCTCAAATTGTTAACCTCCTTTCCCCAATAAATCTTAAAACACTTATTTGGTGCAGTTCTTTGTGTGAGGTTCTGCAGGGAGGGTTGTCGAACGAAAAATTCACTAATTTTTCTTCATACAGACATGTCTTTGGGTACACAAATTTCAAAATCATTCATTCGCAGACAGCATTCTTGAATATTTGGAGTCAATGTCTGGCCAAAAAAGAGATACCTCCTATCTAAGAAGAAAGGGTGTGTGTGGAATAATCAGACTTGCAAAATTCTGTTATTATAGCCAATCTCGACAGGAATAGTTTCAGGCTACCTGTGGAGTTGACTTTCTCGTCTGCTCTACTCAGTGGGGCTGACATCTGCAGACTTTGTTCAATGTGTCATTTGCATAATGGAGTCTGTTTTGGCAGCTCCATTTCCATAGAAACCTGTGATAAATTCCTTTTAAAGTCTGACAATCTAGGTTGGGGTGGCCAATCAGACTGGATGCACATTTTCTTACCCTCTTCTTCTGGAAAATGCACCAACAATATAAGTTAAGCATTGGCTTGGCATCATTTATTAGGCAGAAAAATCCCAACACCCAATGAAACAAAAGACTATTTCCCCCTGATCAATTCACTTCCTTTCCTTTCCATTAAAAGACTGACCACCTGAACATCTAGTTTAGCATCTTGCATCCAACTCTGGCCAACCAGATGCCTCACTTTCAAAGTGGAACCTATTCAGTTTTCAAGCCACGTTTTAATTGCTGCTACTTTTAGGTAGCCCTAAATTTATGAACACAATGGAGGCCAGAATTTCCATTCCTAAGGGAGACAGCTAAGTGGATCACAGCTGATTTTATTACCTTTTTGCTGTGGTCCTTAAGCAAATCATAGCAGGCAGGCAGGAAAGAAGGAAGGAGAGGCAAATAAAGAAAGGAGGGGAGGAGAGGGGAGAAGAGAAGGGAAGAGAAGAGAGAAAGAAGAAAAGAAGGAAGGAAAGAAGGAAGGAAGGAGATGCAAATAAAGAAGGGGGAGGGGAGGAAAGAAGAGGGGAGGAGAGAAGGGAAGGGAAGAGAGGAGAAGAGAAGAGAAGAGAAGAGAAGAGAAGAGAAGAGAAGAGAAGAGAAGAGAAGAGAAGAGAAGAGAAGAGAAGAGAAGAGAAAGAAGGAAAGAAGGAAGGAAAGAAGGAAGGAAGGAGATGCAAATAAAGAAGGGGGAAGGGGAGGAAAGAAGAGGAGAGGGGAGGAGAGAAGGGAAGGGAAGGGAGGAGAGGAGAGGAGAGGAGAAGAGAAGAGAAGAGAAGAGAAGGGAAGAGAGAAAGAAGAAAAGAAGGAAGGAAGGAGATGCAAATAAAAAAGGCAGAAGGGGAGGAAAGAAGAGGAGAGGGGAGGAGAGAAGGGAAGGGAGGAGAGGAGAAGAGAAGAGAAGAGAAGAGAAGAAAGGTAGGAAGGAAAGAAAGGAAGAAAGGAAATAAAAATAAATAGAAGAGAAGAGAAATTAAGTAGAGATAGACAGAAAGCAAGAAAGCAAGTAAAACACACATGTGAAAGTTTGAAGGAAATAAATAGTCCCAATTCCCTCTTTTCTGATGTCACCAATTATTTTTAATAGCCTCGTGCAGTTGGGTACCTTGTGGATGAAAAAACTCATATAACGCTGAAAACTGTAGGAAGGGACTGCCAGAGAGCCATGTGGACATGTTGTAAGAGCAGCGCTTTGGGCTAAGAAGCAAGAGATTTCCTCCTTCAGGCTCTCTTTGTTTATCAGTTTCTCAGCTCCCTGGGGAGAAGTAAACTGGAAGATCATTTGCTTAGCTGGTAGCAACTTTGGAATTTATCTCGGTTGGATTCTGACATAAAAGTAATGGCTGAAGTTCACCTACTCAACACTGTCTTTTTTTTTTCCTGCCAGCTTGTAGCGATTTGATGCTTTGAAGATTTACTGGTTTTTATTTTAAAATAGAAGTCCAGTAAGAGAAGGAACAAAACCCCTAGATAAATTGAATATCTAAGCACTCCCCCAAATTCGAAGATCGATTTCTCCTGCATTTTTATTTCCTACAGTTTTCATTCCATTTCATGAAAGAGAATTTGCTTTTAAAAACCAGGTAAAGAAGAAGAAGAAGAGAATTAGGGAGATGGGGTTTACTTATTGAGTCATAAAGTGGATAAAAAGTGTAAGTTTTGGGATTAACAGTCCCAATTTCCATTGTTTGCACAACTCTCCATAGATGGACGTTTATCATTTCTATGCAATCTAAAGAGGAGACAGAGAAGAACAAAGAAGTACTAGGGGTGACGTGATAACAATATTCCAGTATTTGAGGGGCTGTCACAAAGGTGGGGGTCAACTTATTTTTCAAAGCACCAGAAGGCAAGACAAGAAAAAAATGGATGGAAACTAATGAAGGAGAGAAGCAACCTGGAATTGAGGAGAAACTTCCTAACGGTGAGGATAATTAACCAATGGAACAGCTTGTCTCCAGAAGTTGTGGGTGCTTCATCACTGGAGCCTTTTAAGAACTTCCGGTTTGCGTGGCTTCGGGGCAGCAGGAATTCGCGACAGCTCGCGATTCCTGCTGTGCTAGCCGTCGAGGTACCCCCGATCCAGATGGGTCAGGGGGATATGGCTGCCCTGTAGGGACAGCTGAAGACAGAGGGGAGTCGGAAAGGGAGGTGGGGGCATCGCAGACCCCCCCTTTCTCCGGGAAAACCCCTTTTTCCCAAGGCGGTGGAGCGGCGGTCAGTAATGGCCGCCACGAAGAAGCCAGCAACCGGGTAAGAACTGTGCTAGAGGAAGTGTGAAGAGTGAAAGTTCTGTCTGAGCCGGGTCAAGTAACACCTTTTAAATTGCTTGGAATTGAGCTGTTTGTTGCTGGAGGATACATTGTATCCCTAAGAAGAGTGAAAAGCGGCGGAGAAGCTGTTAAAGGGAATTTTTTTTTTTTTTTTTTTTACTCTCCCACCCCACGGAAAAAACAGAAATATTTGGATATATTAGACATTGAAAGTGGATTGTTTTGAAAGCTAAGATAAGAGACAAAGGGATTTTTGGACATTGAAAAATGTGAGAAATTGGAAAATCTCTGCTGGAGGTATGGATTTTTGATTATTAAAATTCTCATTGCAAGTGGGAAGGGAGAAAAAAAAAATTGGAGCAGAAGCTGAAAAAGGAGGAGATTGATTAGAACGTCTTTGTGGATCCCAAAAGAAGATATATGGTAATTGGACCTCTTTGATTAAAAATTAATTCAGAAAGAGAAAGAGAAGAAGGAAGAAAAGTATTAACTTTTGGAACTTTTTTTCTTTTTTTTAATTGCTTTTGATTGTCTTTGATTAAAAATTTTTGTGGTTGTTTTGGAAAAAGTTTCCCTTTTCATAATGGCATCGTCTGTGGATGAACTAGAGATTGAATATCAAAAATATAAAAAAGAAGATACTTTGGGCGCTTTGTTTCAATTTTTAGAAATGGCGTTATGTTCCTTTGAAAAGTTGATTACGCAGCAGAAGGACTGGGACAAGGAAGAAGAGGAAGAAGAAGCCATCTTTGATGAACAATGGGTCCCTTCTGGAGAGGAGGAGAAAAAGGATAAGAAAAAGGGGATTTTAAGAATTATAAAAACAACCAAAAGAGAGAAAAATGAGCGAAAAGATGGAGGCAAGGTTAGAAAGCAAAGGAACAGGAGCAAGAAAAGCGAAGAGAAAAAGCAAAGGGGTAGAAAGGGTAAGGAGAAAAATAAGCAAGAGAGAAAGGGGGGGAGGAGAAGCCTTAATGGGGGGAAGCAAGACCTAAGGAAAAAAAGTTTATTTAGAGACAATGGGTGAATTTAATTTAGATTAAAAGAGGGATTCTGGAGGGTATATAAGAGTGTGTTTTTATATGTATATTTAGAATATAAAATTTATTATGTAATTTTAGAATTTTTTTTAAACAGAATCCCAAGAAAGATTGCTATATGTAGTATTTCTAAGTTAGGGTAATGAGTTATAGATGTTACTCCAATTGGTGTACAGGAGAAGTATAGTAAAAGAAAAAAAAGATGAATGGATAATTGGAAATAGAACAGACAAAGAATGTTGTTGAAAATGGTAATAAGATATGGAAGGATATATATGCTTTTTTTTTTTTGGATTTTGTATATTGATAAAAGGCAATAAAATTTTAATTAATAAATAATTTGGATGGAAAAGAGAAGTAGGGACAAGATATGAAGTTAATATTATATGAAATATTGATATTATAATCTGGAAATGTTATGCCTTATTGGTCTATTATTATTATTTTTTCTTAGAAAAGAATTTATAAGCTGCTATGCCTTGATTTTTTGTGCATTGTTCTTATAAAACTGATAAAAATGGTTTTTATATATATATATAAAAAAGAAAATGATAATAAGATATGGAAGGAGATATGGGTTGAATATGATGTTTGAATTTGTGTCTGTGTAAAGAGTTTTAACCTGGGAACAGACAACCTTCAGAAAAGATCTTTTAGTTTTGTTTATGTTTTGTGTTTGTATGTTTGTGTATTGTGCTTATGGTAAAACTAACAAAATTTGTATTTTATAAAAAAAAAAAAAAGGAAAGAATCAATAAAACCTTGGAGGAATGTTAGACGAGAATAATTTATACAAGCCAGAAAGAAAAGAATATGATGACTATAAAATGGATAAATATGGAAGAGAAATGAAATTGAATAGGAGTAAAGAGAAAAAATGAGAAATTTGCTGAAAGATGTTTGTGTGTCCATATGGAGATGGGATAAATTGGAATTATGCTGTATAAAAATAATGTTTTGTTTGACTTGTAAGGATTTACAATGTTAAGAGGTTTTATGTGTTTATGTATTTAATAGTTAATGATGTGTTGTTTTATCTTTAAAATCAATAAAAATTTGTTTCAAAAAAAAAAAAAAGAAGAGACTGGACAGTCACTTGTCTGAAATGGTATAGGGTCTCCTGCTTGAGCAATGGGCTGGACTAGAAGACCTCCAAGGTCCCTTCCAGCTCTATTCTGAATGATTGAACACTCATCTCAGGTGGCTTCTTCAGGCTTGAGATGTCAGTCCTATGGTATAGATCAGGTCAGGAAACATACCGTAAAAGGAATACTGAAAGACGACTTATTGTTGCAGGGAGTCACAGAAACCTGCCAGAGTTTCTCTCTTCCTTTTCTTATATTCGAGAGAATTAAGATGGGGAAATCTTGATATTTTTCCCCCTGATCCCTCTTCTCTTTCAGAGCTATGCTGTTCTAAGTACATACTTGTTCTTGCATTCCTTCTTCAAGGGTCCTTTCTGTCACTTAATGCTACTGCTATTTACTGGACCTCTTTCTTCTAAAACGGAATCCTGATTTGGAGAAAAACAGAGAAATTGTCCACACAAAATATCTAATGAGTGGAGAATTTTGAAGAGCTACTCATATTTATTTATTTGTTTTTATTTTGTCAAGCGATTATAAGATAACAGGTATGAGTATAAACATGAATCCATGAAATGGATACATATAAGAAAAATAAAAGAAACAATAGGACAGGGACGGTAGGCACATTGGTGCACTTATGCATGCCCCCTACAGACCTCTTAGGAAAGGGGTGAGGTCAATAGTAGACAGTCTTAAGTTTTTGAGGTTTGGGGAAGAAACCACAGAGTTAGGTAGAGTATTCCAAACATTGACCACTGTGTTGCTGAAGTCATATTTCCTGCAATCAAGTTTGGTGCGGTTTACCTTGAGTTTGTATCTATTGTGTGCTCTTCTATTGTTATGGTTGAGGTTGAAGCATTCATTGACAGGTAGGACATTGCAATGTATGGTTTTATATGCTATACTTAGATCGGACCGAAGGCGGTGTAGTTCTAGGTTTTCTAGGACTAGAATTTCAAGTCTGGTGGCATAAGGTCTTCTGCAACAAGTAGAGGAGTGCAGAACTCTTCTTGTGAAATATTTCTGGACTATATTTTCCAAAGCACCAAAAAGGCAAATCAAGAAACAATAGATGGAAACTAATTAAGGAGAGAAACAACCTAGAACTAAGGAGGAATTTTCTAACATTGAGAGCAATCAAGCAGTGGAACAGTTTGCCTTCAGGAGTTCTGGGGGCTCCATCACTGGAGGCTTTCAAAAAGAGACTGGACAACCATTTGTCTGAAATGGTCTAGGGCAGGGGTCTCCAACCTTGGCAACCTGAAGCGTGGTGGACTTCAACTCCCAGAATTCCCCAGCCAGCTTTGCGCTTCAAGTTGCCAAGGTTGGAGATCCCTGGTTTAGGGTATCCTGCTTGAGCAGAAAGTTGGACTAGAACCATGATGGTGAACCTATGAAACACGTGTCCCAGAGATGGCACACAAAGATCTCTCTGTGGGCATGCACACCGTTGCCTGCTGCTCTCCTGGTTTCCAGTACGTCAGCTGGTCTTTGGGTTTCCAGTGTTCCGGCATGCATGAAGACCAGCTGCTTGGTATGTGCATGCGCACCAATCAGCTGGTCTTCAGTTTATGGTGCTCTGGTGTGCGCAAAAGCGTGCGTTCTGGTTTGGGCACTCAGTGCTAAACAGGTTTTTGCCATCGCTGGACTAGAATATCTCCAAGCTCCCCTTCCATATTCTATGTTCTAGTTTAGTTTACTTTATTGTCATTGCACCTTGTACAATGAAATCAAACACCATCTTCAGTGCACATCATGACCGTGAAAATAAACACAAACACACATCCTTCACCCTCCACCCATTGGACCGAAAACCCCCGACACCACACCAACACTGCACTATACAGCATAATTCAAAAGAGCTACTGCCCTGGGATAGAAGTGGTTATTCGGCCTATTTGTCCTTGTTTTTATTATCCTGTACTGTCTGCCAGATGGTAATGGTTCAAAAAAAGGCTGCGAAGGATGAGATGGATCTTTGAGAATGTTTTGAACTTTCTTAAGGCAGCGGGAGCTATAAAGCTCTTCCAAAGAGGGGAGAGGTCAGCCAATGATCCTCTGGGCAATGATGTGAAACCTCTGGAGTGCTGTCCTATCTGCCCCTGTGCAATTGGCAAACCCTACACAAGTGCAGTAAGTTAAGATACTCTCTATGGTGCAGCGGTAGAAGGTCCCCAGAAGTTTTTCATTCAGTTGTTGTTTTCTGAGAAGTCTCAGGTAGTCTAATCTCTGCTGGGCCCTTTTGACCAGGGCTGAAATGTGAGCAACCCAGGTCAGGTCCTCTTTTATGGTAACCAGCTTGAATTAAAAAAACAACAACAACTTTGTTGATTGAGATTGAGGAGGATTTGACTTATCTCAATGTCATCTTGAAACAGGCCTAAGAAACTATTCTTAGTCACTTAACATCAATGGTGGTCCTTTCTTCCCAACTTTGCTCTAAAATACATGGACATGCTGGCACCATGTTGAGTTATCCTTGGAGTCAAAAGGCAAAGATTTGGGGCCAGAGGGAGGGAAGAAGCATTTTGCTGAAATTACTGAAAGTTTTATCACTGAATTTTGCTCACTCATTAATTAGCATTATAAGCATTTTCCCAGCTTGAATAAAATTGCCTTCCAGACAAGTTAAGCTGCTTTTTTGGGGGGCGTGGGGAGATAAGGGTTCCACTTATTTCCAAAGTATTTCAACCTACTCTGCAACCAAGGAGAAATTCCAAGCCCTTCCCATATACCTCAATATCATCTTCCACATTTGAAATCACATTCCCTCCCCTCGTAGCAAGAGGACTCAAATGTCTTTCTTTGTTTTTGGAGTTCAACATCAATCAAAGACATGTTGAGATGATTTGAAGCAGTATTTTTTTAATTGTTCCTGACCTATAGATAGAATCTTGCCAAACTAAATCAGAGAACACAGACCATAAAACATGTATTCTGGGAGGAGCCATCTTAACACTCTTTCTTCCACACAAATTATCCATCTTAACACTTTTTCAAATTATCTCAACTGAGTTATCTCTTACTCCTCTGAAATGCATTCTTTCTATCTCCTGGGCATCCAGATAGCATTCCACCACAGTGGATATCTTAGCACCACTTATCGTTAGTCCTAGCTAATGATGAAGAGGTTCTATCCTAAACTACCACACCCAGATGACTCTTTTTAGTTTATTCAAAATGGGAGTCCAGATTTGCAGCTGTAAATGCAAAGGAGGGAGAATGAACAAAATATGTTTATGCCGCTAGTCTTAGGTCGATTGTAATAATCAGATTTTTTTTTTCTCTTAGAGGTATGAAATGCAAATGTACAGTGTACTTTATTGCTTCTCCTGCTTGTTCTTTTATTCTCCTCATCGGGCTTCTGAGCACAAAGTTGATCCCCATGAAGTTCTCCACTCTCTTCTAAAAATAATAAAATGAGATCGATGGCCATTATCACAATTTCATCAGAGGGTAACAAGCCTAGGTTCCTTCCCTAATTGGCATAGTTATTTTGAAAAGGCTGTTGTAGTGAAGAGTGATGATATCTTATTGGCTTCTTTGGGGGTACCTACAGATAGACAATTTCTTACCAGTGTTGTTGGACTTACCAGTGGCTTTTAAAGTCGGCTGGACTCCTAGCAAGAGTTTTAATCTTTTGGCATGGATTTTCCCTTGATAGTGTGACTCAGCCACCACTGCTGAGGTAAATGACATATTGCAGAGTGTACAGCACTTGTTTTTATCCACCGAATCATCATCATTACCCTGGAGAAGACAAGGAGGAGGAAGCAGAAATATTAGCTTATTGGGAAGCAACAGGCAGAATAGGAATTGTGATATACAGACGAACACAATACAGAAGCCTGATGATGGCAGATGAGATTCTGCTGAAACGTTGCTACAACTTTAAAAGCACAACTATAATGATGTGGGAAAATATCCGAACAAAGCTGAATGAGTAGAATAGAATAGAATAGAATAGAATAGAATAGAATAGAGTAGAGTAGAGTAGAGTAGAGTACAATAGAATAGAATAGAATAGAATAGAATAGAATAGAATAGAATAGAATAGATCAATTGTGATTGGACATACAAGGAATCTGTCTTGGTGCAAATGTTCTCAGAGTACATAAAAGAAAGGATACATTCATCGAGAGTCAAGAATCATAAGATACAACACTTAATAATAGTCATAGGGTAGAAATAGTCAATCAAATCCTACAAGCAAACAGTCAATATAAATCATAAGGATACAAGTGACAAAGTTACAGTCATACAGTCACAAGTGGGAGCGGATGGGTGATAAGTAACTGTGAGAAGATTAATAGTAATAGTAGTGCAGACTTTGTAAATAGTTGGACAGTGTTGAGGGTATTATTTGTTTAGCAGAGTGATGGCGTTCGGGAAAAAACTGTCCTTGTGTCTAGTTGTTCTAGTGTGCAGTGCTCTATAGCGTTGCTTTGAGGATAGGAGTTGAAACAATTTATGTCCGGGATGTGAGGGGGTCTGTAGATATTTTCTCAGCCCTCTTTTTGACTCATGCAGCATACAGGTCCTCAACTGAAGGCAGGTGGGTAGTAATTGTTTTTTCTGCAGTCCTAATTACTCTCTGAAGTCTGTGTCTGTCTTGTTAGGTTGCAGAATCAAACCAGACAATTATAGAAGTGTAGATGACAGATTGCAGGCAAACTCCAGGTAAATCTGATTTTTGATGCCTGAGATTTTGAACTGAGATTTCCAAGATGCCTGGAATCTGAAAAGAGACCTGAGAGTTTGTGTGGAGAATTGTCTTTCCATGCACAGAAACTTCCAATCCTGCCACATTTCAACCATCTCAACTGCAGGATTTGATGTTATTTCAGAGTAGGATTTTATCATCTTCTAAAGATGGGGTGATCTCATAAAACCGACAGGGTCAATATCATTTTTGCTACCAAAACAATTTTTGCTAACGGTTGGACTAAACCAGGCTGAGCCAGTAGCATTTCACCACTGGTTTTACTTCCACCTTAGGCATGAAAGCCAAGTAGGTGAACTTGGGCTACTCAGTCCCTCTCAGCCCAACCTACCTCACAGAATTGTTGTTGTGGGGAAAATAGGAGGAGGAGCGAAGAGCATTAGCTATATTCCTGTCTCAAGTTTTTATTTTTTAAAAATTAAAGGGATAAAAATATATATATTTTTAAAAAGCAAGTCTCCTCCTCTTTAGTGTCAACAGACAAAGCCCCACAGATGAGATCATAGAAGTAAAGCAGAAAAGCCAGGAAGAAAGACTGGTTATTCTCAACCCCCACAATTCCCATGGTGGGTCACCTTCATCACTAAAGCAGCTTTTAGGACACACGAGACTCTTATCGGTGGAAATGTCACCAGGCTTGTCTGCTTCTTCTACGAAACTTCAAAAAGCAAATTGCCTTTCATCACATGGAAGGAGAAGAAAATGTAAGGAGAAAATTATGTGCAGGAGAATTTCTGCCTGGCACTAAATGGAGCATGGAAGGAGAAACGGAGGCCAGAGGGAAGAATACCAATTCCTTGGGTTTGATAATTGTCATTTCTGGAATAACACTGCTGTTTTCTCTTCTTTCTAAGGGATGCGGTGGCTCAGTGGCTAAGATGCTGAGCTTGTCGATCAGAAAGGTCGGCCGTTTGGTGGTTCGAATCCCTAGCGCCGCGTAATGGAGTGAGCTCCCATTACTTGTCCCAAGCAGTTCGAAAACACATAAAAATGCAAATAGAAAAATAGGGACCTCTTTGGTGGAAAGGTAACAGTGCTCCGTGCACCTTTGGCATTTAGTCCTGCTGGCCACATGACCACCGAGACATCTACGGGCAGCGCTGCCTCTTCAGCTTTGTATTGGAGATGAGCACTGCCTCCTGGAGCTGGAAGCAACTAGCACGTATGTGTGAAGGGAACATTTACCTTTACCTTCCTCTTCTCTCCCATAGGTGCAAGTTCAGTTGCATCAGTAATGGTCATGCATTTCTTTCCATTCTAAAGAGAGCTGCTAAAAGCAAGCATTTCTAGCAACATTAAAAAAAAAACAAAACTGAAGAAAGGACATTTTGTAATCATTGGTCATTCTCCTATAGCCGTATCTATGGCAAAATGTTTGTGTGCAGAGCTGCTGCATTAGGCGAGACCTGAAATGAACATCGGGGAGGAAAAATGGATCCCCTGATTCTGATCTTTATGCTATGAATATTTACCAAACCAGAAAGAGTTGTGACACTCTAAGCCTTATTTTAAAATAGAAATACAGAGAATTAAGAGATTTGGAAGCGCAGATGAGAGTGACGACTCCGCCAGCGAGCCAGAGGAAGACTGTTTGTGGAGCTACATAAAGACTAAGTTGTCAATTGAGCCATTTAGGAATGGACTATAAACTCAAAACAAATGAAGGCGAATAAACGTGTCCCAAGATAATGTTACAGGATCCCGTCTGGGTGAGTCACCGAGACTAAAAGTTTAATCTCCTGAGGTTTTTGGACTTATATTGGAGTCTGTCAACTCATAAAATATTTCTATGGTCTTTTTAGAGTTGCCAACAGAAAAAGGGAGAGGGGAGCAGTGAAGCAGCTTGCAAAACTGAAACTGCATTTAATAAATGTTTTCAAAGATAGTAAATAGGTGACCGAAGTTTCTGCTGCACGAAATTCTAACTGGAGAGCACAATTGATGATTCTTGGCTATGGATGTATCCCACGGGAGAATATGAATTATGATACACCCAGGGAGTGGAGAGAAAACCAGGGTCAAGGATGACAGTGAATGATGTGTCTCAGAGTTGGCTACACCCAGGCAGTGCCAGCAGGTTAGCTCCCAATAAATCCTTTTTCAGTTTTGGAAGTTTGGCACGAGACTCATGATTTAATTGGGGGTAAACTGCCGGAATCCTGACAGAGTCCACCTCAGGGAACTTCCCCGAGGACTTGTGCTCCAGCACAAGTCAGAAAGCTCAATCAATCAATCAATCAATCAATCAATCAGAATAGAGCTGGACGGGACCTTGGAGGTCTTCTAGTCCAGCCCCCTGCTCAAGCAGGAGACAATATACCATTTCAGATAAGTGACTGTCTGGTCTCTTCTTTAAAACCTCCAGTGATGAAGCACCCACAACCTTTGAAGGCAAGCTGTTCTACACGGGTTAATTGTCCTCCCTGTTAAGAAGTTTCTCCTTAATTCCAGGCTGTTTCTCTCCTTGATTAATTTCCATCCATTGCTTCTTGTCCTGCCTTCTGGTGCTTTGGAAAATCAGTTGACCCCCCCCCCTCTTCTTTGTGGCAGCCCCTCAAATAGTGAAATACTGCTATCATATCACCCCAGTCCCCCCCCCTTTTTTTAGAGTAGCCATACCCAAATCCTGCAACCCTTCTTTATCTGTTTTAAAGTCCAGGCTTTTAGTCATCCTAGTTACTCTTCTCCACACTTTTTCCAAAGTCCCAACATCTTTTTTTTTTTTTTAATGTGGTGGATTAAACTGGATACAGTATTCCAGATGGGGCCTTACTAAGGTTTTATAAAGTGGTACTAATACTTCACATGATTTTGATTCTATGATTCTATAAACTGAACTCAGTTTATAACCGAAGAAGCTCAGAAGATTCAATCTCTAGTATTGGTGACTGATCCAAATCGGACCTTGCAATAAACTCATAAATCTGGTATAAAGTTACTAGAGCGGGGCCAGAAGTGGTCTTCAGCAGGTTCTGCCCAGTTCTGGAGAACCGGGAGTGGAAATTTTGAATCGTTTGGAGAACCAGCAAATACCGCCTCTGACTGGCCCTGTCCAGGGGATTTTGCAGTATCCTTCCCTTGCCACACCCACCAAGCCATGTCACACCTACCAAGCCACACCCACAGAACCGATAGTAAAAATATTTGAATCCCACCACTGGCGGTGGGTTTTCAAACTGGATTTCTTTGAGGGCCAGATCAGCATTGTAGTTCTCTGTGGGTCAGCCAGGAGCAGGGGGAGGGAGATGGGACAGATGACTCCTGCAGCACCCTGCTGTCCAAAATGGGGCATGGGGTGGCCGCATGCACCCGCAGGCTCCATTTTGGCCAGCGGAGTGCTGCAGGAGGCCATCCAGGCTGAAAACAGGGTGCAGACCCTGCCCCCCCCCCCAGTGCCCCTTTTCATCTGCCAGACGCACCACAGGGTGGACTTTTTCTATTTCCAGGTTATTTCACATCCGGCCCATGAGCCTTGAGTTTGACACCCCTGGTCTAGATTCTTTCTCCCCTTCTATCTTCCCATCTATAATATGGGTCAGTTAAAAGCCTTTCCCCACAACCTCCCTCCAGGTTGCTATGACAATGACTACTACCAGAGGTCTCTCCTCCATCCACACCATGGTTTCCACGGTCTGCATGCCACAGTACACGGCAGGATGATTTCACGAGGCTTCAGACACTTCATAAAAGAGTCCTGCGGTGATGCTTCTGTGCCACAAAGATATAACATCAGAAGGGGCCTCACTGTGGAAGGAGGCAACATTTCTCCTCCCAGAATGGAAAATAAAATTGCTCCCTCAGTTCCATCCACTTGGAGAGTCTAAGCTCTTCCTCCCTCGGCAGGTTCCAAACCAAAGTAAACATATCTACTGTCCAAGTAGGAGCACTTACCCATTCAAGTACTTCCAGTCCTCCTGGGTTATTTCCTTAGATGGCTTGATTGTAGAATTTGTGCTGATTTCCTTCTCCCTACCCCTCCCTTTTTCTCCAGACCAAAGCAAGAGCCACTCCTGAAAGTGTTAATGCTCATGAGAAAATAGCTCTGATTTTAATTTTGACATTTCCATTCTGGATATTTCAGCAT
This sequence comes from Hydrophis major, assembly GCA_033807585.1. NCBI lineage: Eukaryota > Metazoa > Chordata > Lepidosauria > Squamata > Elapidae > Hydrophis > Hydrophis major. The sequence continues at coordinate 23,450,477 of CM066334.1, read as the reverse complement.
GAGGTCATTTAATTTTACTCGGGACATAACTAATTTCAAGTTACTGCCAGAGTTGTATTCAGAAGGGACTGTGAATTTCAGACAGATTCCTTGAGAAGATTGATTGATTTATTTCTGTGGCTGCCCAGTTCATCCAGTGACTCTCAGCCATGGTCAAAGGTGTAAAACCGCACAGTGCAACCAAAATCTATGCAACCCAATGTGGAAAAACAAGAAATTCTGATCATGAAAACCACATCAATGGAAGAGCTTGCCTAACCCCCTAGCCCCAAAGCCTGAGGAAACAGCCAAGTCTTTAGGCTGCAAAAGGCTGATAGGGCCAGGGCCATCTGGATCTCCAGGGGGAAGCTGTTCCACAAGTCAGTCTCTGCCACAGAAAAGACTCAATTCCTGGGACCAAGAAGATGACACTCTTTAATGGAGAAGATCTGGAGCATCCACCTCTGCTAGATCTTGTAGGCCAAGCAGAAACCATGCAGGAGACATAGCTTCAGAGTCTGGCCCTATGTTGTGTAGGTCTCCATAGATATTAAGCAACACCTGGAATTGCACTTGGAAGTCTACCAGCTCCAATGCAGTGATATTATATTAGCATAATGGGATACCCAAAAACTCCCTACAATACTGCATTCTGCACCAGAGGAAACTTCTGAATGCTCTTTGGGGCAACCTCACATTAGACATCAAACTAATCCAAACAGGAGGTGAGGAAGGTATGAGTCGCCACCATGAGCAAGGTCCCAATCCATGGTTGGACATATTGGTGCAGAAGATTAATCTGTGCAAAGGCTCCCCTTAAACTTGGCTACCACCTACTTCTTTAGCAGGAGTGGTAAGTTCTGGAGGACACCCAAATTGCACGACCTTGAGCCTAGTGATATTTGAACTGCCAAACTGCTGGCAGCCAGTAATCAGCTGAAGTAGCCTGCAGTACTGCACCCTAACCATTGAGCCACCGTGCTCTTACATGCTTTAACTTGATAGGAATGAGAGGGAGGGGCTGGCTCAAGATCACCCTGTGGCTTTGTGGCCAAGAGAAGACTAGAACTCACTATCTCCTAGTTTTAGCCTTAGTCACCACCCCAAATTGGATCCCTCACGCACATGTTTAACATCCTCCTCCCCCAAATAACCTGAAACTATTTCCACTGAAAATACTCCCCCCCCCCAAAAAAGATCATCTACTGAAAACTGCAGCTGACTATCAGTCATTCTGATGTCCTTTGCTTTGCTATCTGCTTTCTTTTGACATGTTGATGAAGATTAGCAGCCTGTATTTCCACATTAATAGCAGAAAATGCTCGCACACAAAGAATCCGGCAGTTCCATGCTTATTTTTTTATCAGGAAATATGCCAGGGTCTAATTAGTTTGCCAGACAGAATTTCTTCCTGCCATCAATTTACTGGGAAGATTTATAAACGAAGTCTCCTAAAAGCCTCTTCAGTGATACAGTACCGTTCTAAAACTACCTTTCCGCCCCACTTACTACCTTTTCAGAATAATCAGTCACATCACAACAATCATCAACGAAAACAGAAAGTTCTAGCTTGGAAGTTTTCTAACACTGCATAGCGATAGAAAGAAAGATTGCCTACTGCATTTTATCAAATGTAATTGCACATGCACCACCAATCTTGCAAGCCGCTGGGTTTGCAGTCCAGCCCTAAACAGATTTACTTAGGAGAAGTCTGACCAGGTGAAACACAAAAGAATATAGTTTTTGACAGTGATACACTCTTCCCTACCCTTATAACCCCTCCGCCCCCATTTGCAGGAATTCTTCCAACATTGCTGCCAAAGATTGAAAAAAATCTTCTTGTTTTCACCTCACATCGGAGTCTGTAGAAATTCTCAGTAATCCAGGTCATGGTTGTCCCAAAGCTGTTTTTTTCGGAGGCAACTGGACTTCCTTGGTTTTTTGTTTTTTTTTTGAAGATGTTTTGTTTCTCATCCAAGAAGCTTTTTCAGCTCTCACAGGAGAGTAGAATCCTGTCAGAGATTCCTTCCATTCCCTACTCTCCTGTCAGAGCTGAAGAAGCTTCTTGGATGAGAAGCGAAACTTCTTCAAAGAAAAAACAAAGAAAGTCCAGTTGCCTCCTGAAAAAGCACCTTTGGGAGATTCACATCGGATTTTTACTGCATTGAAAGAAGAAGAAAAAAAAGGGTGTTTATGTCAGTCTACAGGGATGTGGGAATGACCTTGGGAAAGGGAGGAAGAGAGGCTGCCTGGAGAACGGTCAGATAAGAGATGGCATAGCCCACAACTGCATAACGAGCAGAGAAAGAAACTAAGAAGGGGATGCTGCCCAGGTCCCCCAGACTCTGAAAGAGAGAGCGGGAGATTATTATTATTTTTTTTTCAGACTTGCAAGCAGTGGTGAAATGCTACCGGTTTGGCCTGGTTCTACCAAACCGGTAGTTAAAAAATAGGTACCCGTTTGGCTGAACCGGTAGCTCCGACGATCAGCTGAGAGGTGAAAGAAAAGAAAAGCGCAGGATCGTCCCTCCCACCTGCCCCTGCGCTTTTCTCTTCTTTATCCTCTCAGCTGATTGGTGCAACAGAGCCTCAGCTGGTGTTTGGAAAGATGCGTGCATGTGCATGCTTGCACACAATGCTTGCGATCACCGAAGCAGTAGGGAAACGGGTAGAATCCCACCTATTACTTGCAAGATTGTTAACATAGTCTTACCATCAAGTAGAATTGGCTCCTGTGGTCGTGTGTTTTCTGCCTGATTTATTTGGGAAGGCTGACATCAACCTTGCAAGTCTCAAAGTACAAATCTCCAGTCTCTTTTACAGCCTGGGAACTTGGGTGGAGGAGCCTTCTGAACTGCTTTCTCCATCCATTGTGCAGCTGCAGTCTACGCCTTCTCTTATCTGACTGTTCCCTAGGCAGCCTTCCCTCCTTCTCCCCCAAGGTCATTCTCACATACCATTACAGTTAGGGAGAAAAGGGTGCTTTGCTCCCTTTAAACTCCAGTGCTCCACTACACAGTTCCCAGTGGGTTACTCCTGCAAGAAGCTGACCCTCAGCTGAAAAAGACTGACACATTCCCATGGCAGAAGCAATGCCTGTCAATATAGAACACAAAGCTGGATAGAAAGCAGCTTTGGGTTTCTGTACTGAAGCAGGGAAGCATTATGAAAAAAACCTGAGTGCTTGTTTTCTTGTATGCCATCTCTTTTATGTAGGGTGCCTAATCACTCAACGTAACACAAACAGCAGCATTTCACAGGCTGATTCTCCAGAAAAGGCTCCTAATTCTGTATGACTCCTAATCTGCCTGACCCAAATTTACAGCAACAACAGTTGACTTAAAAAAGGATCCCTGCTAGGGTGTATGGCTGTATGTCTAGTTTATTGAAAAGAAGGACTAGGGGTGACATGATAACAGTGTTCCAATATCTGAGGGGTTGCCACAAAGAAGAGGAAGGGGTCAATCTATTCTCCATAGCCCCTGAAGGCAGGACAAGAAGCAAGGGATGTGTTGTGGTTCGCCGGCAGCCTGTGCAGACGTAGTGGAATCGAACAGTGGGGGAAAATGTGGACCAGTCTGGGAGTCTGGAGAGGACTTGGACGAGGGTCATGTATCCAAGGAAGAGATGGGGCCAGGACCATCTGGGTCCTGCCTCCAGAGCCTCCAGAGTCTGGCACCAGCGAGGCAGAGGAACAAAGGGAGCCTGTTCCCAGTGTGCATATGCGCAGAGCTGCCAGAAGGCAAGAGCAGCTGAGACAAAAGGGGCAACTTGGGAGTAAGGCTTGGAGGTGATTGCCCCTCCCATAAGGTATAAAGGACAGGCAAAGGTGAAGAAACCTTTGTAGGAAGCAAAGTCGTTCATTCTGCTCGGATTAATCCTTGAAGCTCTGTGTGGATTTTGTACGTTGGTTGGTTTTGTATAGTTCATTGGGCATTCTAGTTGTTGGCAGCAATTCAAAGGAAAGAAAGGTGGGTGCTTATCTCAAGGGACTGTTTGGAACTCATTTCCAGCTGGGAATGAACATAATTCCCAGCGTTGAAATAAAACAAGAGTTGTTTAACTCAGCATGTGCTTAATTACGGTCTCGAGAAGCCTTGGTCGGTACAGGATGGAAACTGATCAAGGAAAGATCCAACCTAGAACTAAGGAGGATTTTTTCTGACCATTAGAACAATTAATTAATCCGTGGAACAACATGCCTGCAGAAATCATGGGTGCTCTAACACTGATGGTTTTAAAGAAGAGATTAGACAAATAGTTGTCTGAAATGGAATAGGGCAGGGGTGTCAAACTGGATTTCTTCAAGGGCCATATCAACATTGTTGTTTTCCCCCATGGGCTGGCTGGGGGGGGGAAGAGATGGGACAAACGCCTCCTGCAGCACTTTGCTGGCCAAAATAGAGTGTAGGAGGCCATCCAGGCCAAAAATGGGGCATGTGGAGGCAGCATCCACCCCCTTGTGCCCTGTTTTGGCTGCAGGAAGACATCCAGGCTGAAAATGGGCCACGTGGGGACCATGCGTGCTCCCGCACGCTTTTTTGGCTGCCAGTGGCACTGCAGGCTGGTCCTTTGCAGTTTCCAGGCCAGCCCCATGGGCCAGATTTAAGCACCCCATGGGCCAGATCTGGCCCGTGAGTCTTGAGTTAGACACCCCTGGTATCAGGAGTTTCCTGCCTTATCAAGAAATTGAACTAGAAGACCTCAAAGGTCCCTTCCAACTCTGTTTGTCAACTCATAAAATATTTCTCTGGTCTTTTTAGAGTTGCCAACAGAAGGGGAGGGGAGAGCAGTGGGCAGCTTGCATTCCATAAATGTTTTCAAAGATAGTTTCCAGGCGATCGAAATTTCTGCCGCACAAAATTCTAACTGGAGAGCCTGATTGATGACTCTTGGCTATGGAGGTGTCCCATTGGAAAATATGGATTAGGATACACCCAGGGGGTGGGAGTGGGGAAACCAGGGTCAAAGGTGACAATGAGTGATGTGTCTCAGAGTCGGCTGCACCCAGGCAGTGCCTGACAGTTTAATTCCCAATAAATCCTTTTTGAGTTTTGGAAGTTTGGCTCAAGACTCATGATTTAATGGGGGTCATTGCTGGAATCCTGACACGGTTGTAACCCACAGCCATCCCTGTCAGCACATTGCAACGGTGCTGCTGCTGCTGTTCCAATACCACAACCTCCCCTTGGTTTGTCCTTCAGATAACAGATGGTCATTCTACCTAAATTGGAGCTATCTCTGCAATTTGGCTCCTTGGCAAGTGTGGGATCTACAGATGCAACAGCTTTGCTTTCCGACCCTGGGTATTCAGAGTAAGATTTCTACTCTAGAGTGAGCAACTTATGGCTCAGAACTCCATGATGACCTGGGGTTTTCCTCAGTCATAATGACTGAAAACTAGTTTCTCCTTCGTATTTTGAAAAGGGAAAAGCTGAAAACTCTTAGAGTAAGCAGATCCCTGTTTAAAAACTAAACAGAAGTCCTGAGTTGGTGTGGTATAGCAATACCACTGTGCAGCCCTCAGACACCTTCCAAAATTTTTCCTCCCAGTGCCGTTGTGACTTTGAACAGTCACTTAAATGGATTGCTGTTAAGTCGAGGACTGCCTGTAGAATAATCGCATTGGAAGGGACCTTCTAGTCCAACCCCCAGCCCAAGCAGAGGACCCTACGCCAAGAATCTCCAAACTTGGCAAGTTTAAGACTTGTGGACTTCAACTCCCAGAATTCCTGAGCTAGCATGACTGGAGGAGGAATTCTGGGAGTTGAAGTTCACAAGTCTTAATGCTGTCAAGTTTGAGGACCCCTGCCCTACACCATTTCTGACAAATGGCAGTCCAATCTCCTCTTGAAAGTTAATAGCAGCCCCATTTCTATCCCTATCTCAATGTAGGATCTGGCCAATAATTTCTTTCCAGGGGCTTTACACTTCTAGCATCTTTCTCTCATCTGAGCTGGAAGCATCAACACAGAGTCCTTTCAACATAAAATATGTTTATCATTGGCTTTCAGTAGAGGAGAATAAAGGAAATGTTTTCAGCCAGAGGAGCTATAAATGCTTGTTAGCAGAAAAAAAAAAAAAGGCTCCTTTTTAATGCCCTGTTTTTGTTTTCCACTTCTCTCTCTCTCTCTCCTTTTATATATTAAGTTTTCTTCTTGTCTTGGGCCCTAGGGAAAGATTTCAAAGTAATTTTAAAGTTGAAGTGCAATAAGAAATTGCTGTGAATTCGTACATCAACATCCAACGAGGCTCAAGCTAGTCACCCATAAAGATCTTGTTTGAAAACCTGACACTTGAAAAAGTGTTTGCGGCTGGATACTCAGTTGGGAATTATTTATCCTGAGCTTTACTGAGATTATTCCCCTTCAAAATCAGATGACTGTCATCATTGATTGTGGCAGTTTCAGGGTCTCCCTATTCCATCAACCGAGTTTATGATTTTGCTCAGAAGTTAGACTGGAAATGATGGTAAGAATCTCGTGGGAGAATTCAAAGACTTCCATTGCTAGCTAAATAGCTTTTAAATTTCTCGTCCCCATTTTGGGCCTGTCATCAAGATTTGGAGGAGGGAACAATTGGATTCTATGACAGAGAGTTTCTGAACACCTCACAGCCAGAAAAGAAACATGTTGCTCTCAGATACCTTCCCTACTCCTTTGTTTTCACGGACTCCGTAGTCCCATATTTCTTAACCTTGGCAGTTTGAAGATGTAAATTCCACAGCTGTGTGTGCATGCTAGCTAGGGAATTTTGGGAGTTGAAGTTCATACATCTTCAAGTTTGTCCAGGTTGAGAAAGCTTGGTCTAGTGACCAAGTGTCTTGATTCTATTATTGGATTTTCTCCACAAAGATGTGGGCCAATAAGAGCAGTAAATCTGAAAATATATATAAGGGATAATAAAGTGGTGCTAGAGGGTAGCATGTTGCCCATGATAATTTTCAGAGGGCATACATGGAAACAATAATAAATATGGCCTCACTTGGAGACAACAAAATAGAATAGAATAGAGTAGAGTAGAATAGAATAGGAATAAAGGAATGGAATGGAATGGAAGAATAGAGTAGAGTAGAGTAGAGTAGAGTAGAACAGAACAGAACAGAATAGAATAGTGGAATGGGATGGGATGGGAGAATAGAATAGAATAGAATAGAATAGAATAGAATAGAATAGAATAGAATAGAATAGAATAGAATAGAATAGAATGGAATGGAATGGAATGGAATGGAAGAATAGAGTAGAGTAGAGTAGAGTAGAATAGAATAGTGGAATGGAATGGAATGGGATGGGATGGGATAGGATGGGATGGGATGGAATGGAAGAATAGGATAGGATAAGATAGGATAGGATAGGATAGAATAGAGGAATGGAATGGAATGGAATAGTAGAGTAGAACAGAACAGAACAGAACAGAATAGATATAAACTGAAGAAGGTAACAAAATTTTGCAAATAGAAATAGAATGACTGTGGCAAAAAAAAGTGAAGGCAATACCAATAGTAAAAGGCACCTTGGATGCAACTGAAAAACAACTGGAGTACCAGTTGAACACCATCAACATTGACAAAATCACCATCAATTGCAAAGAATAGTGTCAACTAAAAAGATACTCCTTTGGTCTTTTTAGCTGCCAGAAAAAGGGAATGGGGGGAAACAAGGCATTCTTGAAATGCCTAGATAATCACCTCAGTAGCCCAAAGTTGTCGGAGCATAAGAAGGTTATTGGAGAGCATGATGGATGACTCTTGGGAGACGGATGTGTCCTATTGGAGAAGTCACATCCAGGGGGTGGGGGAAAGGCCAGGGTCAAGGGGGAAATATATGATGTGATTTAGTATCGGCTGCACCCAGCCATGCGCCAACATAGCAAGTTCTAATAAACCAATTTACTTTTTCTGAGATGTGGCTAGAGACTTTTGATTTGAATGAGGGTGGATTTGTTGGAGCACTGACAAACCGTTTATATTCTGCAACAATACTTTTAACACAACCCTATCTGCCTATATGGTCCTTGGGAAGGACTTGATAGGTGGACAAGAATGCCAAATCCAGTCTGAATATCTGGATGACTGTGCAACAAAACATAATAAAATCTGTGGAGATTCTCAGTCATCCAAGTCATGGTTGTCCCAAGGGTGCTTTTTTCAAAAGGCAACTGGACTTTGTTTTTCCCTGAAGACATTTTGCTTCTCATCCAAGAAGCTTCTTCAGTTTCAAAGTTGGTTTCTTGGATGAGAAGCGAAACTTCTTCAAGGAAAAATAGAATCCAGTTGCCTTTTGAAAAGAAAAGAAAAACACTTTTGGGACAACTATAACAATAAATCTCACAAGACTTTGAGCAAGACTACAAAAACTTGTATAGTTTATTAATTGTGCAAGATTTCAGAGGCTGGGTTGTTGATCAAAATAGAATTATTCCCAGCCTGTCTCCTAAGACAGCAATCTACCACTTTTTATCTGGCCAAAAGTTGCAGTGTAAAAAGATGCACAAATGAGCCAATATAATCTCAGGACAGCATCTTATAAATCTCCCAAACTCAGTCGACCTTGTCCAGATGGTTTTGTAGGAATGAAATAGAGAGACACTCTTTACAGAACAGTGGCTATGACTTGATATCCAATATGTTATGGTCTGAAGAGATTCTTCCTTAAATCCTTGGATCGGGTCAACAGCCAGTTGGTGTACCATATTAAAACCTCAGATACAGCTCTGCCATAGAATAAAAGTAGATTTAAATATATTGATCAAAGATTGTATTTTAATTTTAAATGACCTTGTAAAATCCCTGGGAGAGTCAAAGAGTTTTGTGTCATTCGAAAGTCTGTTCTCTGCATAGGCAATAATAGATTTTGACGTATTTGCTTAATGAAGTTTGACTGGTTTTCTTTAATGATCTGGGCCCTTTGTTAAAACGTCTTTTGTAATTTCTGGGTTATTTTTGAATCTTTCACTGAACATTAAATATGTACCACTGTACTAACAATCACACAACATTTAGATGGCATTCAAGCTAGAGAGGAATGGTTCGAAAGATGGGTGGACAATTTGTGAGCAGAAGAAATAGGTGGAATTTTTCTAGGGACAGGAGAAATTGTCCAATAAGTTCTCAGCAGCAGGAACTCCCTTAGTAACAACAGTAGCAATAACAGGAGTGCTGTTGAAATAACCCTATAAGGAAGGGAATATTGTCCTGATAGGTTCCATTGAGATTGAATGGGAATTATATAAAGTCAAGAAAATATCCTTTTTTGGTTTGACTGTGGGACTGATTTTGGCACACTGAAGGACCCGACAGAGCCACATTTGGCTAACAGGCATTAAATCAGTCTTCTTAATCTATGAGAACCTCCCCAGGAGTTCTCCTTTATGGAGGGGAGCCCTTCTAAATGAAAACTGATGGGGAAAATGCAGGGGATTTCCCCATCCCCTCTATCTTTAAGTATTATTTCTCCCTGTCTTTCTGCTGCTCTTTCATTCCGTGTATCTGCTTTAAGAAAAAGAGAAGAAGCAGGTTGATGTAATGGCTGATGGGTCTTTTGATTATTTCACACTTTTGCAGGCAAGAGAATCACAAAAGTTTTCTTAATGAAAATACTCAAAGGGTGTCTTCTTCTTGGCATATGAGCTATTATTTAAAAACCTCAACAACACCGAAGCAACAGCATTGTATAGCCAACAATTGGTCCCAAAATAAGACTTACAAATGAAGGAGGATTCTGAGTATAGAGAAATTGAACACGGTTGTTAAATGTTTATGTTGTACGTTATTTGTGATACATGAATTGTGAGAAGCAATTATCAGAGGCATCCTTGGATCCTGTCTCCACAATTGCTTTGTTAGAAGTACTGTCAGAATTCCAGTGATTGCCCTAATTAAACCATGAGCCTTGAGTCAAACTTCAAAAAACTTCAAAGGATTTATTAGGAGCAGCATACTGGCATGACCTGTATCAAGCCCTCTCTGGGATATGTAATTTACAATCACCTATGACCCTGTTTCCCCCCACCCCACCCCTCTGGGTGAATCATAATTCAGATTGTCCAACAAAACACATTCATAGCTGAGCGTCATCAATCACGTTCTCCAATTAGGAATTTTCAGGGCAGAAATTCCAGGAGCTTAGTTACAAACTTTGTGAGAAAAGCTTGGAACGTGCTTCTGAGTTCATCTGCCATATGCTCCTTCAGGGCTTCTCCTCCCCTTTCTTATGGCAACTTGAAAACAGGCATAGGAATGTCTTACAAGTTGACATTAAACCCCAGTCTCCCACATGACAGACGGAGATACTTACCACTATATCTACTATGACAAGCACTCTCCAGCAGGATGTCTCCTCATCCTAGAGAAGATGACTTCATCACCAGAGGATACATTCCCTCCTACATCTCTCTTCCTCCTTCAACTGGTCTTTTCCACATCCAACATTTATTCCTTAGATTTGCCAAAAAAAAATTCCCCTCAAAATGGATTGCTGTTGCTTTGCAGCTTCTCAGGTGGCCAGCCGCTCCATCTCTTCCTCTCCTCCTTCATCTTTAAGACCTGCTGCTGTTGGAAACTGTTTTCACAGCTGTCCGTTTGTCTATCAAGATACTTTGCAGTGGGTCTCCCCCAGCTCAGCAGATCAGCACCCTGATCCTTTACAGTGGAACTACCAAGACTTGGGTGTTATTGATGGAATACAGCATAGCTGTAACTGTTCTGACCTAGGCTTCCCCAAAAAGCACTGAGCAGATTCTTTGTCCCAATAAAACCCCTTTTATTTACTCCGCACAGAATCTCTTGAGATGCAAAGACAGATCTTCATACTTCTGCAATGAACAAATTGTTTCCTGTAAAAGTCCCCTCCCCTTTTGCTCCTCTTTTGATCCCTATGGGAGGGGCCATTTGCCATCCATCCATGCCTTTACTCCCAAGTCAACCCTTATTCCTTAACTGTTTCCTACTCCTGGCAGCTCTGCACATGCACACACTGGGAACAGGCTCCAGCTGTTCTTCTGCCTCACTGATGGCAGCTGATAACTGTCGGATGGCCCTGGCCCCATCTCTGCCTCTGACGCAGAGCCCTCGTCCAAGCCTTCCCCAGACTCCAGGGCTGGCCCAGGTTCCTCCCCAACCTCCTCACTGTCTGAATCTGCTGCCAGCTCCGTCAGCCGCCGGCGGGCCACAACAGTAACTGGGGAAGTTCATTTATTTTCTCAAGGTGGGCAGGAACAATCTGATATCCCTGTGTTTTCTGACTTCAGGGCAGTCACCTTACAGATCCATCAGGATCAAGTCAGATGTACAACAATGCATTCTTTGTAGGTTTGGGACCCGGAATAAATTTTCTCTGTTTGTGGCACTATTACCCAATGCCTCCGAGGTCTTGAGATTGTGTTGCTCAGCTGCAACTGGGACTCTGTCCCAGCAGTAGGCATAAACCCTAGGAACGGCACATTGAAAGCTGTTCTTTGCCTATGGGAATCATGTGGAAGATAGACATCATTTCGGTAGGCTTGAGATGAAATAAATCTAGGAGCTCATCACTAGTCAATTACCAGAGGGCCACAAGGGGCCAGATAAAGCTAAGAGGAACAAAAGACAATGTGAGCCTCATAATACTTGTGATTGATGCAGCAATCATTTCCTAGAATTTATTTCTCCTAGCCTTTTCCCCCCCTCGGGATGAACAAAAACACATCCAATTTTTCCCCCTTTCTTGTTTTCATTCAGAAAGAGGCTTCAGGAAGAATGAATTCCAATAGGAAGTGATTCACAACTGGTGGATTAATGAGTTGATTGAAGCTTATTTTAATCTAGAAAAGATTGGTTTTTAAATGTATCAAACCTGCCTTTTGAGGAAAAAGAGCAGGCGTTTAGACGCAGTTTGAATGAAAAATGTTTTGCTGCTTTTTTTTGAAACGCAAATGAATACAGGGACAAGGTAGAGTCTAATTTCCCTGAGCTCCAGAAGCCCCATTTCCATTTCTCCCATTTTCTTTGTCTAATGGAGCAGGGGTCACTGAACTTGGCAACTTTAAGACTTTTGGGCTTCAACTCCCAGAATTCCTCAGCCAGCCCTTCTGACTTCTGGTTGAAGTCTACATACCTTAAAATTTGCCAAAGTTGAAAAACACTGTCCTAAACTAACTCAAATCTTCTCTGATACACATGGGCTCAGCATCTGCCATTAGCTTTCAAAGAAAAAAACAGAATGCAAATGACCAGCTGTCTGCAAGGAGTATAAATCCTTCCGTTCCCCACCATCCAGTCAGAGCTGAAGAAGCTCCTTGGATGAGAAGCAAAACATCTTGAAAAAAGAAAGAAAGTCCAGTTGCCTCCTGAAAAAAAACACCTTTGGGAGAACCATGACCTGGATAACCGAGAATCTTTACAGACTTTTAGCTATTCAATTTGGCATGAACACCCTTGGAATGGTGTGGGAGTAGGAATGGATTTTCAGAGGGAAATTTGCAGACTACAGGAACCAGGAGCACTACTCAGGTGACCCTGAGGACAAAGACAAACCTCCAAGTTGCCTCAATGAACCTCTCAAAGGAGGCAAATGACCAGCTGTCTGCAAGGAGTATAAATCCTTCCGTTCCACACCATCTGGTCAGAGTTGAAGAAGCTTCTTGGATGAGAAGTGAAACATCTTCAAAGAAAAAACAAGAAAGTCCAGTTACCTCCTAAAAAAGCACCTTTAGGACAAGCAGAAGAACAAAGGTTCATGCCGTGGCAAAAATCTACACTGTTAACAAATTTCTTCCTACTTTTCAGCTTGCTTCATATTTATTTTGCTTTTCTCTCCCTGGGACTCTTAAGTTGTCGGCCTTGTGTGTGGCAGAGGGCACAACTTCTGTTCTTCTGATTTTGTGTCCCACATCTTTTCATCACTCTGCAGCCTCCTTGGCTGCTGAACCTTTCATGTTGTCTTCCTTTGGGATTATAGGCAAGCTTAGGAGAAGCTTATTTAACCTGGAAACAAGGAGAAACTTTCTGACAATGAGAACAATCAATCCATGGAACAGAAGTTGCCCTCGGAAGTTGTGGGAGCTTCATCCCTGGAGGCTTTCAAGAAGAGACTTGGACTGCCATTTGTCAGAAATGGTGTAGGGTCTCCTGCTTGGGTGGGGGGGTTGGACTAGATGACCTACAAGGTCCCTTCCAACTCTGATTATCTGCATCTGTAAGCCAGGGAAACTGGAGATGGCTTGGAGGGATGAATGTACAGCAAAAGTCAGGAAATTCATGTGTAGCCCTTCTCATTGCATACACGAGGACATCTCTGAAACACTCAAAAGCAAATGCCTTTCCATCAAATGGAGTGCAATGTGGAGGAGAGGAAAATGTACGGGAGTTTTTTTTAAATCTAAACTAAATCAGGTGGGATTAAGATGAGCCAAAGTGGTGCAGTGATTAGAGTGCAGTACTGTAGGCTACTTCTGCCGACTGCCGGCTGCCTACAATTTGGTATTTTGAATCTCAAGCTCAAGGTTGACTCAGCCTTTCGTCCTTCCGAGGTTGGTCAAATGGGGACCCAGATTTTTGGGGGACAAAAGGCTGACTTCGTAAACTGCTTAGAGAGGGCTGTAAAGCACTGTGAAGCTGTATATAAGTCAGTGCTCTTTCTTTCTATCTATCCATCCATCCATCCATCCATCCATCCATCCATCCATCTCTATCTATCTATCTATCTATCTATCTATCTATCTATCTATCTATCTATCTATCTATCTACCTACCCACCCACCCACCCACCCACCCACCCACCCACCTATCTATCTATCTATCTATCTATCTATCTATCTATCTATCTATCTATCTATCTAGTTAGATTGCAGTACTGCACGCTATTTCTGCTGCCTGCAATTTGGCAGTTTGAATCTCGCCAGGCTCAAGGTTGACTCAGCCTTCCATCCGAGGTTGGTCAAATGAGGACCCAGATTGTTGGGGGCAAGAGGCTGACTCTGTAAATCTTAGAGAGGGCTGTAAAGTACCGTGAAGCAGGATATGGGTCTAAGCGTTATTGCTATTCCTTTCCTTTCCTTTCCTTTCCTTTCCTTTCCTTTCCTTTCCTTTCCTTTCCTTTCCTTTCCTTTCCTTTCCTTTCCTTTCCTTTCCTTTCCCTTCCTTCCTTCCCTCCGTCCTTATGCTGCAGTGGTTAGAATGTAGTATTGCAGGCTAATTCACTACCCACTGCCAGGAGTTCAATCCTCACTGGCTCAAGGTTGACTCAGCCTCCATCCTTCTGAAGTCAGTAAAATGAGGACCCAGATCGTTGGGGGCAAGAGGCTGACTCTGTAAACCACTTAGAGAGAGGGCTGTGGAGCACTATAAAGCAGTATATAAGTCTAAGTGCTATTGCTATTTAATGCATAGTCTGGAAACAAAAGAAACCACAAGTGTAGTTCTTCACTGCAATGCCACAGGTCCACTGTTCCCTGAAATTAGACAGCCTCTGCCACAGCAGTTCCCAAGCAATTAGTCCCCTGTCCTCTTTGTTCTCCCCAGGAAAAATGCATCATTAAAAAAATTATGATAGAACCATGATGATAGTGTAGCCAGCCCAGTTTGGCTTTGTGGTCTTAATTTTCTTAGATTGCAAGGGACAGCTGCATCTAATAAATCACATCTCATAAAATAAGTTGCCAAGCATCCTTTATGTTGTCTGCCCAGGCTGAGACATAAACGTTTTAGGATAGCCATGAGGATTACCTGAATAATACACTCTGTGCAACCCCTTTTCCTCTTTTCTCCTGATCAGTCACATTGATTTTCCCAACTGCTATCATAATACTTTACTCATTTAGAGTGTCTTTCATTTTGCTTTTCTTTCAAGAAAAACCCAATGACACCCCCCAAAAACGGAATAAAATATGGAACAAAAGGGCACAGTTTTAAAGAAACAGGAATGCCAACCATTTAGATAAAAAGTAAACAGATATCAAGGCAACAGAAAGAAATCACCAAAAATGTCCCACTAATAGATAAAAACTCAGTGAGAACTGTTCTGTCCCAAGCCCTTTTCCAACAAATCAAACACAATCCGAAAGGAACAGAAACCTTGTAATTCTTTTGCAAAATAATTAGCTGTGATAAGCACAAGCCTTGCCAAACTGTATGAGACTTGCCAAAAGGTAACAGACAAGAAATAATTTGCAATACAAGAATCTTCAAATACAAACTCAGGATACTGGAATGTCCACGAGGCTGGAGTTTCAAAACATCTTTGCTTCCTGCAAAGAACGTCTGATTCACAGCTGGTTTTTATCTTGTTGAAGGAGGGGACATTACCTTGCAGCCTTACTCCCAAGTTGCCTGTGCTGTTGTAGATGCTCTTTCCTACGAGCAATCCTGCACACATGCGCACTTGGCACAGGCTCCTCGGGAACCTCCTCATCGTTGCTGCCAGCCCCCACAATCTCTGAAGGCAGCAGTCCACTCCCTGATGGTCCTGGCCCCTCATCTGAGTCCTCGTTCTCCTCAGCCATCTGCACCTGCTGCCAGCTAACCCCAACAAAACCATACTATGGGGAGGAGAGGGGAGCTATTTGATGTTTGGAAAGATTATTCCTGAAAATGAAGATTATTCCTGAAAATGAGAAGAAAAGAATGCCCTTCTATTGGATCCATAGAGGAGTGACTATCAGGATAGCGGTTTGGTTAGTAGGGCAGCTACTCCAGAGTTAAAAGATTGTGTAATCCTATAGTGAAATTGGTGGTTCCTTATAAACCTGGACAGGGGTGGGCTTCAAATATTTTAGCAATGGGTTCTCTGCCCGGTTTGTGGGTGGGCCATGGCCTAGTTGGCCTCCTGCATCATGGTGGGGCATTGTTTTTGCCCTTCCCAAGCTCCAGACGCTTTCTGGAAGCTGGAAACGGGCCCATTTCTGCCCTTCCCAAATTTCCGGGAGGCCTGTTTTTCACCCTCCCTGTGCCTCCGTGAGCACCCTGCACTTACCTGCATACAAAACAGGCCATGTGGGGACACCTGGGAGGGGGAAGGGAAGGATGGGTGGGGCCAATCAGGAGCAGAATTTGGGGATTCTCCGAACTGCACAGAATCTTAGTTGGGAGGGGGGTCTCCTGAACCCCTGTGAACCCCCAACAGCCCATCAGTGAACCTGGACCTGGCTATTCAGAATCATACAAACAATACCTTGAAACTGGCTTTGTACAATGGTTCTCAACCTGTGGTCCACGGATCTCTGGAGGGCCACAATATCATCACCATGAAAGCGTCCGTGGAGGCTTGAAGAAATGTTATGATTTAAATCTTGAGTTAAGACTTAGGGATGCGTGGCCAGCGTCTGTGGCCACAAATGGTATTTAAGGAGATCTATGGTGAAGACAAGGTTGGCTGGCTTTGTAGCTACCAGCAAGTTTAACACTAATGGTTTTTAGCATCCAATTCTGGCCATACCATCTCTTTCCTCATGTTGGATTGGATCTTTGAAGAGTCTCAACCAATCATGAGTGGAGGAAATACAAAAATAAGAGACTGACAGCATTTGTCTATGGGCTGATAACAACCAACTCAAATGAGGTCGCGTCAAGCTAGAAAGAGACACTGCTTCTCAACTCACACATTGTATTTGGACAGAACATCACAGTCACCTACAACACTGCACCAAAGTTACATCTCCTGCTTTCTCATTCTCCATCTATGTGCAAAATAATGCTTTCACACTTGAGAAGAGAAACAGCTAAATTCTTCAAAGAATTTCCTCATTTTTTTTTTTACCATCTTCTCAAGCTATGACAGCTACGGATCAACTTGGAATGATCCTTCAGGCTGAGTCCTTCGCTGAGCATTTCTGCCATGTGCATCCCCTGATGCGTTCTTTCTCTAAGGGCATGCTGTTAAGAGAGACCAGTTTCTTCGAGTTATTCTTGCAATCTGGCATAGCCCTTTGTGAAAAATAGCCGCCAGGACTTCAAGGCAGAGTTCTGCAAGCAAAACCCCAGTCTGGGCAAAACTTCAAGGAACAGATTTGATTTGAAAGCAATTCAGAGAAGATATGAAAAGACGAGTTTTTGTTTACAAAAGGAACTAAGAGCCATTTGCCACACAACCCATGCACAGTTCCAAATATGCTTTTTGCAAAAGGCAACTGGACTATATCTATATCTATATCATTTATATCCATATCTATATCTGCTGCCTGCTGCCTGCCTGCCTGCCTGCCTGCCTGCCTTCCCATCTATCTATCTATCTATCTATCTATCTATCTATCTATCTATCTATCTATCTATCTATCTATCTATCTATCTATCACTTTTTCCAAAAGGCAACTGGACTATATAAATTTCCTAACAGCGAGAAAACTCAACCAGTGGAACACCTTGCCTTCAGAAGCTCCATCACTGGAGGCTTTTAAGAAGAGGATGGACAAAAAATGAGAACTTTCCATCAGTTGAGGATGTAATTTGGAAAATATTAGACTGTGCAGAGATGGATAGATTGACATTAAAAATAAAAAAACAAAGAAGACACAGAACTTTACTTCACATGGAATAGATTCTATGAGTGGTTAGAGATAAGAGATAGAAATTAGATGAATAAAAGATTATTGCTATGTATGAATTAAATGTAAAGATAGTTTATAATTATAAACATGCCAATATAATTAACAGAATTACAAATAAGCTAATATAAAGAGAAATTTACTCAAAACTATTCTGTTATGTTATTATTATGGTTATTAGTATATATGTTAATATTCCTTTTTGTTCCTTCTTTGCCTTTCTGTAAATGTTATGCCCTGACAATATGCTGTATTCAAAATGTTTATATGTATATGAAGAGAATGGACAGCCAAGTGCCTGAAATAGTGTAGGCTTTTCTGCTTGAGAAGGGGATTGGACTAAAAGACCTCCAAGGTCTCTCCCAACTCAAATTATTTTGTATAAATCCTTCCCTTCACCACCATTCAGTCAGAACTAAAGGAGCTTCTTAAATGAGAAGTGAATTTTTTTTCAAGGAAAAAACAGCAAGGAAGTCCTATTGCCTATTCCCATTGGGACAACTGTGACCTGGATGATTGAGAAACTGCACAGGTATTTAAGTTATGCACAGAAACCACTTGCCTTTAAACATTTGGTCAGACTGGACATCTTTGATGCTTTGAGCAGACTGTATCCCTTCTGTATTGCTCTACATCACTAAATGTTGTTGGGTTGTTGTTTTTTTGCAGAAATGAATGCAAGGAAATCCAATCTTGGGTCCCTGTTGGGCAAGTAAAAGACAGAAAGATACTCACATTTTCTGACCGGAGCTTCTTTGCAGGACATCCTCCATCAATCGGGTGGAGCATGTAGTAAAGGCGAACTTTGCTTGCATGTTTCCGACTCTGTGGAGGAAAACCAAGGAGCCTTCTTTCAATGAATCAAGCCTCCACCAAGCGCATGTCTTTCCCTAATGATAAGTAGTGACTGGGCGGAGCGGGGCGGGCGGAGGGAGAATGATTGTCATGCATGCACACAATGTCACACATGTGCAATAATGACTGACTGGGCAGGGAACTGAGGAGTGGGTGGAGAGGGGCGGGCGGAGGGAGAATGATTGTCACGCATGCACACAATGTCACACATGTGCAATAATGACTGACTGGGCAGGGAACTGAGGAGTGGGTGGAGAGGGGCAGGGTCATCCAGGGGCCCATATTACCAGTTCTGTGAACTACTGGGAACGGTAACAACCAGTTCTGGCAAACCGGTGCAAACCGGAAGAATCCCACCCCTGCACTAATCTTTAGATCAGGGGTCTCCAACCTTGACAACTTTAAGCCTGGCGGACTTCAACTCACAGAAGGCCAGCAAAGCTGCCTTAGCTTACTCTATCTCTCTTTTGAGAGGTTTGAGAGAAAGCTTCAATTCCCAGAGTGTTTTCTGGGTAACAAACCTGGGAGACAAGCCCAAGGATGTAATTTTTCCTGCGTATTTATGAGATGATGTTCTGGTTGATGCAAAGACAAGCATCTTTCTGATGTGCTACAAAAGAGACAAATATTTGTGCCACCAAGAAGATAGATCAGGGAGATCCAACCTTGGCAATGTTAAGGCCTGTGGACTTCAACTCCCAGAATTTCCCAACTGGCATGAGGACACTGGATGCTTCAATTTGATGTCATCAAACTTGATGTCATTTGGTGTTATGAGGATCCTCAAAAACAGAGCTTTCAAACAGCAGGTAGCACGTTTCCTCAATCTGGCGCCTTCCACGTGTGTGAGATTTGCCCAGCTTGGCTGCTCTTAGGAAACTAGACCACAGTAGATTGCAGAAGGGAAGGGACAGCTTGCCTGTCAGCATTCTAATAAAACTCTCCATTCCATGCAGCACTCAGAAACCAAGTTCATCCAAGTAAGCATTTATTAGAGAAGTCATATTGGCACATCTGGGAAAATCCGAATCTGAAAGTTCCGGGTTTTCCCTTCATAATTGAAATTCAAAACCCCATCCCCTGCACCCACCACATGGTCCAATCATTCATCATCCCAACTGGAGATATTCCTCCAACCACTCCTTTTGAGGTGCAGGGCAACTTGTCCTTGACTTTACGAGAAGAATGTTGTTATGTCTAAACTTCCACCTCTCTATGAAGTCCCCCCTCCTAAATTCCCAGGCACTAAGATGTGGCAGCATGGAAACTTCGAAGTAAAATATGGCTTCCAAAGCTGACATTGCCATAGCCAACTCATCACGGCCAACTCACTGTGAGACAACTCATTGTGGAACAATTTAACAATTCTATTTAATTCTTTAACATAAATAAAAATTATTTTCATTTCTGCCATTCACAATTTATTCTGTCCCTCCTTTTGCATTCTTTCTTTAATTATTCTATTCTACCATTTCTTTGATATTAACATAGCTCTTGTCCCATAGGGAGTTCAGAGGTGGTATTCAGATGGTTCTGACCAGTTTTGGAGTACCGGTAGAGGAAAATTTGAGTAGTTGGGAGAACCAGCAAATCCCACCTCTGACTGGCCCCGCCCCCATCTATTTTCTGCCACCTGAGTCCCAGCTGATTGGCTGGGTTTTCTTTAGTTGCCCTGCACAGGAGAACGGAACCGGAAAGCAGGTTAGTGGGGTGGGGAGAGAATGGGGATTTTGCAGTAACCTTCCTCCAAGGGTGGGGAAAGAATGGAGATTTTGCAGTATCTTTCCCCTGCCATGCCCACCAAGCCATGCCTACCAAGCTACACCACACCTGCCAAGCCACACCCACAGAACCGGTAGTAAAAATGTTTGAATCCCACCACTGAGTGAGTTGTCCTGCAGGGAACTGAGGTCCCAAGTATCGCACCCCATTCAATAAGAACTCCAAGGCAGGCATATTCCTCAAAGAACATTTTACTGGGACATATCAAATTGGCAACGTTCCTGGTGGAAAACTGGCTCTAAGTTGGTGCCATCTTTTTCGCCCAATTAAATGTAAAACTTTGTCAATTCCCCACAACCACACAGTCTCCAGACACATGGTCCAATTGGCATACAGCCCAGTTGGTAGGTGACCTCAGTCTCCACCTTTTGAACACTTGCCCCAACATCCTTGATTCCCAGGGAAAATAATTTTATTTAGGCTTGTACAACAGTTCAGATTACAATCTGACATGAATACTCTGCACGCCAAAACAACAGTGAATAATAGTGGAGCAAAGCAAGTTTCCAGCCTTCAGTCTCTTGCTTTGGGGGTGCTTCACAGTCTCTTTCATTTAGTTTGATTTAATTGGAAGAGATGTTCTCTGAGCCAGCCAAAAACACAACCAGCAAGTAATTTTGCAAGGGAAGAGGTTCTGGATTGTCTGAAACTCAACTCCTCCATCTTAGCCGTTTTACATTTGAAACAGGGTCATTCATTCTCAGTCCAACAGCATCCTCTACCACGCTTCTGGGGTTGGCTGTTCCTCTTATTAATTAACAAGCTTTAGTCCATGGTCCTCCACTTTCCTAGGGGTAAAACCCAGCTCCCTTATATTTTGGTCTAGTTTATCACTGCATTTTGATGCATGATCTCAAAGAGTTGCAAAGGCAGGGAAGCATCCCTGGTATAGCTTGTGATATGACTTTGCCGATAGTTCCAAAAAGAGTGGGCTTAAGAAACACCCTCTAAAAGAAAAGGAACAGAAAACTGTTTTCCCTTCCCATGTCCATAATCCCACCCCCAAAGTCTTTCCCCAGATGGCATAAGCTATTACAAGATGTTTAAAGTGTTAGTTAAGTTGTCATTTCATTCTAGATTCAATCCCACCTGAAAAAAAATCTTTTAGTTTGAGTTGCACTATTATAAACAGAGGGAGGGAAGAAGGAAGGAAGGAAGGAAGGAAGGAAGGAAGGAAGGAAGGAAGGAAGGAAGGAAGGAAGGAAGGAAGGAAGGAAGGAAGGAAGGAAGGAAGGAAGGAAAAGGGAGGGAGGGAGGGAAGGAAGGAAGGGGGAGGGAGGGAAGGAGGGAGGAAGGAAGAAGGGAGGGAAAGAGGGAAAGAGAGAAGGAGGGAGGGGGGAGGAAGAAGGAAGGAAGGAAGGAAGGGAAAGGGAGGGAGGGAGGGAGGGAAGGAAGGAAGGAAGGGGGAGGGAGGGAAGGAGGGAGGAAGGAAGAAGGGAGGGAAAGAGGGAAGGAGGGAGGGGGGAGGAAGAAGGAAGGAAGGAAGGAAGGAAGGAAGGAAGGAAGGAAGGAAGGAAGGAAGGAAGGAAGGAAGGAAGGAAGGAAGGAAAACATCCTGGATCAAGGGAGAATGGAAGAAACTCCCCAGACATTAAAAAAACTAGCACACTTAAGCAAAAGTTTGAGTGAATTTTTCACTGATTTATATTCTTATTTATATGATTTCTAGAGCCTGCCCTTCATTCAGATGGCATCTCATCTAATTGTTTTGCTCACAACAGCAACATGGAGTGGCAGGATGATATGGGAGAGAAGGATGAGCCCAAAGTCACTAGAAAAGCTTGCAAGGCTGTGGAGAGACCAATACCCTGCTCCTGGTCCAGGACTTTCACCCTTATATCGCTCTGCCTCTCAACTTTTCTCCGATCTCCCATCAAGAACCGAACCGATTAGAAGGGTTGGTAAGCTCAAAGATGCTTTTTTCAAAAGGCAACTGGACTGTTGTTGTTTTTTTCCTTGAGGAAGATGTTTTGCTTCTCATCCAAGAAGCTTAATTGGTTCTGGCAGGATGGTGGAGATGATTGAAGGATTAGTTCTGACAAGATGGGTGGGTAGAAGGAACATATTTCTTTGCAGTTATCTGGTCGTTAGCACTCTCCCTGAGAGCTCTTGGGTGTTTATCTGTGCCCTCAAGATCACCTGTATCAAAGTGCAAATAGGTGTGGAATCTTCTTGGAACTGCTATAAGTGCTGCATTGTAGATAGGGGGTGTTTTATTCCTCCCCCTCAGCTTGGTGTTAACATAAATTGCTTCTTTTAGCCCTCTTTCAAAGTAGAAGATCCTCTCGATCCAGAATGTGGACAGAAAGCATTGGTTAAAAAAAAAACAAAAAACAACTTGTGTGGTAGAATGTAGTCTGGACTACCAGGAGGGAGGGGCTTCTTCCCAGAATGCAAAGAGGCAGCAGATCTTGGAATGTCTGATAGGCATGTCTGAAGAGGGCGAAGGTGGACCCTCCCTAGCAATTCACAGCACATACGTCTACTTTAGTTATGCAGATAGTAGCTTTAGTCAGGCAAGATTTTGTCTGTAGGCAAAGAAATTACTCAGAAGTAACTCCATGTTGCAGGTTGCAGGAACTGGGCCAGTGGTGGGATTCAAAAGATTTTTACTACCGGTTCTGTGGGCATGGCTTGGGGGGCATGGCAGGGGAAGGATACTGTAAAATCTCTAGTCAGAGATGGTATTTTCCGGTTCTCCAAACTACTCAAAATTTCCGCTACTGGTTCTCCAGAACTGGTCAGAACCTGCTGAATACCACCTCTGAACTGGGCATGGCTATTTTAGTGAAGAGAAGGACCAGGGGAGACAGGATAGCAATATTCCAATATCTCAGGGGCTGCCACAGAGAGGAGGGGGTCAAGCTATTTTCCAAGGCACCTGAAAGCCAGACAAGGAATAACGGATGGAAAATGAACAAGGAGAGAACCAATCTAGAGATAAGGAGAGATTTTCTGACAGTGAAACCAATCAACCAATGGGACAGAAGTTGCCTTCAGAAGTTGTGGGAGTTTCATCCCCGGAAGCTTTCAAAAAGAGACTGGACTGCCATCAAATGGTGTAGGGTCTCCTTCTTGGTCAGGGGGTTTGGACTAGATGACCTAGAAGGTTCCTTCCAATGACACTGTTAAACATGTGTCATTTTTTATTCTTTGTACCTGGCACTGGTGCTTTTATTGCTACAATTGCAAATGACAGAATGACAGTGATATGCTGTTAAAAAGAAAGGCAGGACTGCACAAATCCTAGGCAGACACAGAAAGAGTTTGCAATGCTACTTGGATTGTTGCAAATCTTTGTTTCAGACCGCCAGCTTAGCAAATATACCCCTTACATGGGGTACATATATTACATATACAATAATTTAGCAATTGCAACAGGGGGATTAAGCTGTCCATGCAAGGATTAAAAAAACTCAGGTTTCTTTCCCCTGTGCCAAAAAGACATTTATATTTGCATATTCCCCTGTGTGTTCAATTTAAACAGAAATAAATGTATGTACATTAAATGGGAGTGAGGAGAGAGAGATGACAGAATGCTTTATATTTTCAGGGTATGGATGCATTTCCTGAATATGTTATTTTTCTCTGATAGGCCGCAATTGACCCAAAGAAAGAGATATTTTTTTAAAAAGGAATCTTTGAAAACATTTTAGCACCGGGTTGCAGAAAAGCAGCAAAATTTAAGAATTCAGTCCCAAGAAAGAAGCCTCTGCCTCTTAAGTGTAGTGCTACATGCAAGATGGTTTTCTTGCACTTAGTTCATTGCCTTTTGAGAATATTCTTCAGCAAATATATTTCAAATTTTCCACCTTCTCTCATCGTTGGTCTCCATACAGCACACTTGCATTTTATACTATACAGTTAAGCAGGGGGACTATTTTAGTTTATGTCAGCTGTTCAGGAAAGACTTCCATTATCTATCTAACATGCTCCAGCTCAGGGGTGTCAAACTCAAGGACCGAGGGCCGAATCCAGCCCATGGGGTGCTTAGACCTGGCCTGCAGGGTCACATCATCAATCAAAAAAGCACAACCAAGAATGTTCTTTCTGCGCTCAAAATTCAGGAAGCTCAAACTGCCCAAGGAGCTGCTGATCCAGTTGTACAGAGGAATGATTGAGTCTGTCATCTGTACCTCTATCACTATCTGGTTAGGTTCTGCAACCCAACAAGACAGACACAGACTCCAGAGAGTAATTAGGACTGCAGAAAAAACAATGGCTACCAACCTCCCTTCCATCGAGGACTTGTATGCAGCACGAGTCAAAAAGAGGGCTGTGAAAATATTTATAGACCCCTCACATCCCGGGCATAAACTGTTTAACTCAAAATGACGCTATCGAGCCCTGCACACCAGAACAGTTAACTAGGCACAAGGACAGTTTTTTCCCAAACGCCATCACTCTGCTAAACAAATAATTCCTTCAACACTGTCCAACCATTTACAAGTCTGCACTACTATTACTTTTAATCTTCTCACCATTGCTTATCCCCCATCCACTCCCACTTGTGACTGTATGACTGTAACTTTATTGCTTGTATCCTTACGATTTATATTGACTGTTTCCTAGTATGATTTGATTGCTTATTGTACCCTATGACTATTATTAAGTGTTGTACCTGATGATTCTTGATGAATTTATCTTTTCTTTTATGTCCACTGAGAGCAGGATGAAGAAAAAACCATTCTGTCACAGCAATAGGCTGCCCCAAATTTAAAACAGAAACAGCTGTGAAAGTCTGACTCACAGACGAACACAATACAGAAGCCCGATGATGGCAGATGAGATTCTGCTGAAATGTTGCTACATTCATTGATATACCATGCTAATTGCACTAAATTAATTAACCTTAAAAGCTTTCTGGAATAGCTCTTTTAAACAATTTCTAAAAAGCCAGGATTAAGGAAAAAAACAGGCAAATCTGAAAGCCAAGATGCATTGTTTTTAATTCTCCCTCACATACATATACAGAGAAAAAGTGGAAAATCACCATAGTAGCTTGAAACTGGACCTCAGAACTAAATTTAAAGCAGTGAAGCTGACACAATGCCAAAGTGATGCTGTCTCAACAGCTCCTTCCATTTAAAAAATTGGCTTCCACTCTCTTGATCAAACCATCTAGCGTGTACTGGTATGTGTGAATGACCTTGGGAGGGGAGAAGAGGGGAGTCTGTCTAGGGAATGACCAGATAAAAGGCAGGCAGGGAGGAAGAACTCACAGCTAGATAATGGCAGAGCAAGAAACCTAAAAAGCATCTGCCCTAAATTATACGGTGAAAAAAAAAAAAAGAGAGGTGAGAGATTTGTACTTTCAGACTTGCAAGATTGACTGTCAGCCACCCAAGTAGACTAGAGTCACAACAAGATGAACTAAATCTTACTTTATTGTTAAAGCAACTTTAACAGAATCATGCAGGTCTGAAAGTACAATTCTCCTGCTGTCAAGATGCTGAGCTTTTCAATCAGAAAGGTCGGCAGTTCGGCAGTTCGAATCCCTAGCGCTGCGTAATGGAGTGAGCTCCCATTCCTTGTCCCAGCTTCTCCCCATCGAGCAGTTCGAAAGCATGTAAAAACTGCAAGTAGAAAAATAGGGATCCCTTTGGTGGGAAGGGAACAGCGTTCCATGCGCCTTCAAAGGCATTTAGTGATGCCGGCCACATGACAATGGAGACCTCTTCGGACAGTGCTGGCTCTTCGGCTTTGTAACGGAGATGAGTACCACCCCCTAGAGCCTGAAACGATTAGCACATATGTGCGAGGGGAACCTTTACTTTTAAGTTAGGGTAGATCCTTTGTAAATTTCTTTCTCTGCCCATCTTCCACGGTCATCCTCACATAATTACATTTATTGAGCTACAAATTCAGTGGAGACTTTTTCCCTCCTCTCTGGATGGCTTGAATTTAGCTACTCTTCTTCTCTCAACCCTATTGTTCTGCACATTTGCATGATATTATTCTTTCTTGGATGCTGGGCTCAGATGTTGTACCTGACTAATTAATCTCAAAATAGAAATTTGCTCCTCTTGAAATAGAATATAAATTTCCAGTTCTTGTACAAAAAGAGTTACCGTATATACTCGAGTATAAGTCGACCCGAATATAAGCCGAGGCACCTAATTTAACCACAAAAAAACTGGGAAAACTTATTGACTCGAGTATAAGCCGAGGGTGGGAAATGCAGCAGCTACTGGTAAATTTCAAAAATAAAAATAGATACCAATAAAAACTTTCACTAGGACAGTTGAGAATAAGTTTGATGTTCACAATTTCCTCTTTGAAAGAGACCAGTAAATAGGGAACAAGAAGATGAAGAAAAAGAAGTGTGTTTTTTCACACTTTTTACACTGCAGTGAACAAAAATGGCATCATAGGAACAGGCTTATTCTCAGCCCAAAGGTTTGTTTCTGATTTCTTCCCTGATTTAAGGGAAATTTGGGAAACGATCTCACGATCATGAAAGGTTTATTTGATTCACTAACCCAAAAGATGATGATGATGACAGTGATAGGCAGGAGTCACTCTCTCCCTTGCAAGAAAAAACCAAGAGCGTTCTTATGATCTCTCTCTCTCTCTCTCCCCCCCCCCCAATAAAGTCAAGCCCTTTCCAGCATGCGCGCGTGATCCACCACCGCCCCTTTGCACCTTGCAAATGTAAAACCCCAGGGTTTTTGCATTTGCAAGGTGCAAAGCGGCGGGGGCGGATCGCGCGCGTGTGCTGGAAAGGGCTTGACTTTATTGGGGGGAGGAAAGAGAGAGAGAGAGAGAGATTATAAGAACGGCTCTTGGTTTTTCTTGCAAGGGAGAGAGTGACTCCTGCCTCCCACTGTCATCAACATCTTCTTCTTTTGGGTTAGTGAATCAATTAATTTGGGAAATGATCTCACTATCAGAAAACAATGCGAGCTGCCACCACCACCACCTCCTCCTCCCCCTCCTCCCAAGTGGACTGAAAGCAGCTGGAGCTGAGGAAATGAAGCTGAGTGGAGCGACCTTGGCTCGCATTGCTTTCTCAGCCTAGAGCTTAGAAAACGCAAGCTGCCACCACCTCCTCCTCCCCCTCCTCCCGAGTGGACTGAAAGCAGCTGGAGCTGAGGAAATGAAGCTGAGTGGAGCTGAAGCAACCTGGGCTCGTGTTGTTTTCTCAGAGAAAGGGGAAGGGGGCTCATCTGGACCAAGGGTGAGTCTCCCCCTCAGTTTCCCCTGAAGGATCTTCTGTCGCTTTTGCCTTCTCCCTACATCTTCCCTCTGTTAAAATCCCCCCCACACACACACACACTTATGTTCGGTTGGATAGATTTCGTGTCTGAGTATTCTCACATGGCGGTGGGTCTTCCCCCCCAAAAAAAACAGTTAAAAAAAGAAAAAACAATATATCCTCAAGCAAGAACTTTTCTGCTTCCGATTACCCCCATGCTTAAAAGTTGCAAAGGAAACACGGAAGCAGGGAAGCGGCTGCCCAGCTTTGGAGCTCCACACCATTTTTTTTTCAGAGGGGAATCTGACTCGAGTATAAGCCGAGGGGTTTTTTTTCAGCACAAAAAATGTGCTGAAAAACTCGGCTTATACTCGAGTATATATGGTACGTAGCCCTCCCAGTTTCCTATCCAGATGATAAGAGCACCAATATTACACATGAAACAAATTTACTTGAATGACTTATCAGACGGAATCATACTGTCTCAATATATCAAGGGGAAAATAGCTGAATCTTTTTTCTGTGCCAAGTAACAAAGCCATTTGTTCTAAAATTGGCAATTACAATTGTGCAGCAGAGTTTCCCCAAAGTCTGACAGCTTAAAGAACACAGTTTTGGGGGGAGACATTGTTCATTTTTTTTAAAGAATGAACAAAAATCTCTGTTTTCTTTCTTATTGTCCATTAAAGACAGTAAGCCTTTGAGGGAAAAATTAAAGACCTTCTCTGCAGAATCTGTAAAAGGTGTTCAAATGTACCAACTTAATTATACAATGAAATAATTAGGAAAGAATCCCTCCTCCTAAAACAAAACCCATCAGCCCCAATAAGTTTTACTTTGCCAAGATTTCATTGTTCTAGATTCCAAAAAGAAATTTCCTAATCTGACTTTTGGAACTGAATCTTTTGGCTAACTTACTTAAGGCCCTTAATTATTTATGCTTCTATTCATTTACATTTTTCTCCTGCTATATTGCTGCTGCATCAATAAAACATGAAAAATCAGTAAACAAACCCTAGCCTGCTCTCAACCATCATTTAATTGTATCAAGATGAATTTTCAGTAGTGCTTTTCCCGATAAAAATGCCTTCCACAAAAACATCCAAATAAAAATTCTTAATGCAATGAAAGATATGTCTAATGCTACCAAAATGGCTTGTTTGGCACAGGTTTCTCTGGAGCTGAAAGAGTCATATATCACCTGACTCTGTAAGGAAGAAAACATTTTGGCAAAGGTTTTAAGGCAAGGGTAGACCATCTGCAGATCTGCATCTCCTTTGGAAGTAACCCTGGGAGATGAAATCAAGATTGACGGTAAACAGTTCTACGGCTTGGGAGAGAGGCAAAAAAGGGATCTCAGAAAGAAAAGTAAGAGTTAGAAAGAAAAAAAATATACATTAATGACTCCTGCTGTGATGACCCAGTGTGGGATACAAAATAAACACAGTCACAAAAACAGGTGAATCTCCTTTTATTCCTTCCCTTTGCTTCAAAGCTCCAAATATCCTTGACTGGAGACAAAAAACTCCCCCACAAGCGGTTACAAAAAGGAGGAAATGCCATTTAAACTAAAAATGCCTATAAATTATAAAGAGTAAAAAACAACACAAACCACACTGAAGCAACTAAGGGAACCAGGCAAGATAAGGGCTTGAAGACGTCACAGATATTGGATCACACACTGAGAAGGACGCCAAACTCAGATAGGAATGGACAGACTAGAAATATTTTCACGCTTTGTTTCCAGCACTGGCCCATACGCATGTCCATTCTTTTAACCAGTTCTCACAGCTGCAGCCCATGAAGAGGATCAAGGCCCTTTCCTCCCCCGTAGACCATGCCATTCACGTCTCTCCCTTATCCTCTCCTCCCTGCGTGCCCTAGGATGGAGAGGGGATGGGCCTGGGTCCTCCTCTGACTGCTCAGCCGGCCTGTGCCCTTCCCCAGCCTCCTCCACAACCTCTGGAGCCACACTTCCACTCCCTGTTGGCTGTTCCTCCTCTCCCTCGGAGTCAGTCTCCAACAGGGGCTGACACCAGCTTTGATTTCACCCACCATTTTCTTTTTATGCAGCATGGACCCTGAGCTAATGCAGCAATGGACAGAAAAACAAATGTCTACTTTTGATTTTGGGGAAAAATTAGAAAGTTTCAGGGTTATGAAATCCATCTAGAGACACGGTGTATGAGTTGGACAGCTATACAAATTTGTTTAATAAATAAAATAAATATGAAAAGATTCCAGAACAGGAAGGTCTTCTAATACCATCAACTTCCATTTGTTTTCTTTCTCTTACTGGACAATCTAAAAACTAGGGGTAATTTCCCTCTTTGAGCATACTAAGGAAACCACAGACATTTGCTCTCGTCTCTATTTTTTAGGACACTGTTCTAAACTACCCACTCCAAAGCAACACGAAGGTCAGAAGAGTGACCGTTGGATTTGGCACTCAGCTGACTTTGGCAAATGCTTGGGGGGGGGGAAGGATTTAAAACATTGCTTCCTTGAAACACAAAATTGCATCAGATCAGAAAGCATAGGAGTCAAAACAGCTTCGTTTTTGGAAAGTGAAGTGCAAAACTTGTGTGCCTTGGGATAAGGAGAGTATGAAAAGTGTGTGTGTGTGTGAGAGAGAGAGAGTGAGTGTGTGTGATGGGATTCAAACATTTTTACTACCGGTTCTGTGGATGTGGCAGGGGAAGGAAACTGCAAAATCCCCATTCCCTCCCCACCCCACCCCACTAACCTGCTTTCCAGTTCTGTTTTCCTGTGCAGGGCAACAAAAGAAGATCCAACCAATCAGCTGAGACTTGATGGGAGGCAGAAAAGAGATGGGAGCAGGGCCAGTCAGAGGCGGTATTGGCCGGTTCTCTGAACTACTCAAAATTTCTACTACCAGTTCTCCAGGACCGAACAGAACCAGCTGAATACCATCTCTGATGTGTGTTTGTGTGTGTGTGTGTGGACCTTGAGATACTCTCCAGATGCTGATGCTTTTTAAAGTGCTACTGTATCTTTGAATAACCACTAAATGAATGCTTGTAAGTCAAGGACTACCAGTATTTGTAAGAAACCAGGAACATTATAAGCAAGCAAGAGATAATTTTACAATGAAGGACAGGAGAATTATGTGCTTATTTGTTTATTCTATGCTTAGCTCTTAGTTATCCTTATTTTACATAACTCCAAGAACAATGTATACCTATAAAGAATTTCACCAGAATTCTCTTCAAGTTCAGAAGCAAATTGCCTTTAGAATAGAATAGAATAACAGAGTTGGAAGGGACCTTGGAGGTCTTCTAGTCCAACCCCTTGCCTAGGCAGGAAACATCATTTCAGATGAATGGTGATCCAATCTCTTCTTAAAAATTTCCATCCATCCATCCATCCATCCATCCATCCATCCATCCATCCATCCATCCATCTATCTATCTATCTATCTATCTATCTATCTATCTATCTATCTATCTATCTATCTATCTATAATGTGTGTATGTGTGTTCGTGTGTGTGTGTGTGTGTGTGTGTGTATAGTTTCCTCAAATGGGACTTCTTATGCAATGAGATTTTTTTTGCAGTTCAGTACGTGCCTGATGCAGTTTTCAGAAATCCCAAACAACAACTGTTTGGTGGTTTAGGCTCCGTGATTAAGACTCTAACCTTAATTAGGCTCTCGGTAAGGTAAGATGGCAGCGTGTTCATTAACCAAGCTTCCTTGGCTCACTGCATTGTGAAAAAATAATCAGATTAAAAGTTCCCTGGGATTGCAGTCACCTTATCATCCGAGGTTAAAGCCGTATCTCCCATAATTTCTAGCTGTGAAAATGTATTCCTAAAGCTGCCACCCACCTCCCAGCATCTCTCTCCCCTCCTCCTTCTCTTTAAAGGTTGCCAAATGATTATAGCACTACACTGATTTTAATTAAACCTGTCAGGCCCTCTGTTGCTGCCTTGACCTTCTGGCTTTCAGAGGCCAAGAAGGGGAGAGAGATAAAAAATAGCCTCGGTCAAAACAGGAGGTCACTTATTTTCAACCTCAGCCTGAGTTTCAAAAAATAAAAACCAGTAAATCATACAGTGCTTAGGTTCATTAACCTGCTTTTGTTTTCTTACAGGGCAATGGAGACAGGCAATCCATTTAATAAATATTCAGAGACAACAATAGGTTATTGACCTAGAAAAGAATGAGGGGGTAAAAATTGTATTTCCCAGAAAACTTCAGGAAAACACACACTTAATTACACATCAGATAACAGATAATCAGAGTTGGAAGGGACCTTGGACCTCATCTTGTCCCACCCCCTGCCCAAGCAAGATACCCTGCATCATTTCTGAAAGATGGGAGTCAGATCTCTTCTTGAAAGTCTCAAGTTATGAAGCTCCCACAACTTCTGAAGGCAACTTCTGTTCCACTGGTTGATTGTTCTCACTGTCATAAAGTTTCTCCTTATTTCCAGGTTGAATCTCTCCTTATAAGTTTCCACCCATTGCTTCTTGTCCTTCCTTCAGGTGCTTTGGAGAATAGTTTGACTCCCTCCTCCTCTCTGCAGGAGGCAGTCCCTCAAATATTGGAAGACTACTATCCTGTCTCCCCTGGTCCTTCTCTTCCCTAGACTAGCCAGGCCCGGTTCCTGCAACCGTTCATTCTATGTTTTAGCCTCCAGTCCCCTCATCATCCTGGTTGCTCTTCTCTGTGCTCTTTCTAGAGTCTCAACATCTTTTTTTATAGTGTGGTGACCAAAACTGGATGCAAAACTCCAGGTGTGTGGTCTTACTAAGGCTTTATAGAGTGGTATTAATATCTCACTTGATCTTGATTGTATCCCTCTGTTAAACATCAAAATGGCTACACAATTAGTTTTTGGCTGCTTTTCCTTATGTGAAGGACTACATAGCTAGCTTAGTGCTGGACTTTCAACATCTCCTCCAATTCTGGGAAGCTATTAGAACTGATAACTTTTCTAAACATGTTGCTTCATCGGTTGAAATCTTGGTGAGGTGCGCATAACCAGGTCCACCCATGAAGAGTTCAACTAGCTGTTTTATTTCTCAAGGCTATGCACAGGAACCTTCCCAGACTGATAGCTTGCATCTAGGTAAGACTAGATAAGGTTCAGTGGCATTCAAGAGGGATAGACTTCACCTTCTTGTGTCCAAGAGGGATTCCAGACTATTTCCTTGTTTGACTCTTTCCCCCTGACTTGTTTTCTCTGTTCAACAACCCTGCACAGTGTTGTAAGCAGTTAAATCCAAATAGACATCTCAGGCTTAGACAGACAGACAGATAGACAGACAGACAGACAGACGGATGGATGGATGGATGAATGACAGATGATGGATGGATGGACAGATAGATAAATAGATAATAGATACATGATAGATGGATGATAGATAGATGACAGAGATAGAGAGAGGTAGAAGAATGATAGATAGATGAAAGATAGATGATAGAGATAGAGAGGGGTAGATGGATGATAGATAGATGATAGATAGATGACAGAGATAGAGAGAGGTAGAAGAATGATTGATAGACGAAAGATAGATGATAGAGATAGAGAGGGGTAGATGGATGATAGATAGATGATAGATAGATGATAGATAGATGACAGAGATAGAGATAGAGAGAGGTAGAAGAATGATAGTTAGATGAAAGATAGATGATAGAGATAGAGAGGGGTAGATGGATGATAGATAGATGATAGAGATAGAGAGGTAGATGGATTATAGATAGATAGATGATAGATGATAGATGGATGATAGATGGATGACAGAGATAGAGAGAGGTAGATGAATGATAGATAGATGACAGATGATAGAGATAGAGAGGTAGATGGATTATAGATAGATAGATGATAGATGGATGGATGATAGATGGATGACAGAGATAGAGAGAGGTAGATGAATGATAGATAGATGACAGATGATAGAGATAGAGAGGTAGATGGATTATAGATAGATGATAGATAGATGACAGAGATAGAAAGAGGTAGATGAATGATAGATAGATGATAGATGATAGAGATAGAGAGGTAGACGGATTATAGATAGATGATAGATAGATGATAGATAGATGACAGAGATAGAGAGAGGTAGATGAATGATAGATAGATGATAGAGATAGAGAGGTAGATGGATTATAGATAGATAGATGATTGATAGAAAGATGACAGATGACAGATAATACATCAGATAAACAGATGGAAGGTACATAGAGACATGCTTACAAACACACACACACCCAATAAATGCTTCACTATGATGATCCTTTGAACAAAGTACTACCTCAAAACTGTTGGCCTGCAAACAGAGCCTTCCAAGCAGGGACTCCTCTTAGTCTTCTCCTGAAGCTGATTTGCCCAAACCCCCTTGTCAGCCACCTTGCCTCTGCATAGAACTCCGCATGCCATGGGAGCTTCAAAATGAGACCAAAGGATCTCTCATCCATTTGGGAGAGTCCAGCAGCACGAGTGGATCCTGGTTCTATGGCTGGTCTCTTTCAACTTCTGATGGCTGGTAGAAAGCAAGCAGAAATTTAAAAAATGGCAGTTGTCTATCTCACTGTTCCCTAGTCTTGGAAAACACTTGGCCTGACACTCTGAGGAGACCCCAGCTTTTATTTAGAGAGGAACACAGGGGACATGCTGCAAGAGCAGTTATTGCCTACACTACAACAGTTGCCTACAGTTGAGGAGAATGTCACATGGATAGCCTTCTTCCAGACCTTTCAGTCAAGAAAGCCACTGTTGATCAGCGAGACTCCTTTCCATTCATGAAAACCCATTGGGTACCATAGAAAGAGTCCAGTGGTGGGATTCAATTTTTTTGTTACTATTGGTTCTGTGGGTGTGGCAAGGCTTGGTGGGTGTGGCTTGGTGGGCATGGCAGGGGAAGGATACTGCAAAATTCTCATTACCTCCCCACCCCACTAACCTGCTTTCCAGCTCTATTCTCCTGTGCAGGGCAACCAAAGGAGACCCAGCCAATCAGCTGGAACTCAGGAGGCAGAGAAGAGATGGGGGTGAGGCCAGTCAGAGGTGGCATTTGCTGGTTCTCCGAACTACTCAAAATTTCTGCTATCGGTTCTCCAGAACTGATCAGAACCTGCTGAATACCACCTCTGAAACAGTCCCTGTCTCTCAGTTCAACCTCCCAGAGTTGTTGTTGAGATGGAATTTGGCATTGTGTTGCCCTAAACCACATAAAAGAGGCAGGATAAATAAATCATTACCCTGCAGAGAAGTTCTGCAATATTCAATCAAATTCCTACCGCATGTGTCATAAATCCATTAGCAAAGAAGCAGAAAAAGTACATTCAGGAACCTAGCAAAATCCCTTGGTGCCTGTTTGGGTTTGTCTGAATTAATGGATTTATCTGCTCCACCATGGTTGCTGTTAGATTGAGAACAAGAGGAAACAAATGCAGAGGTCCCTAGTGTAATCTAGTCTCCATTAAGAGCCTGGCAACATGGACATTAAAAGGGGTGTCTGTTGTGTTTCTTTGGGGTATATCTTAATTGAGTTTAAGGAGCCTTTTAATAGAATGAACTTATTTCCTTCTTCAAAAGGAACACTGGGGCAGCTTTGGAAAGGAAGTAAATTGGATTATTGCTTGAGTACAGGGGTGTCAAACTCAAAGCCTGCAGGCCAGATTTGGCCCACAGGGTTCTTAGATCTGGCCTGCAGTGTCACGTTCTCGTAGGAATCTGAATCTGAGGAGGAAGACAAAAAGCTGACAGGGAGTGGGAGTGTGACTCCCTTGGCTGTGGAGGAAACTGGGGAAGGGCAAAGTCTGGCTGGGCAGAGCAGGAAAGACTAGAACAAGGGAGAGGAAGTTCAGAGGAAGACCCAGGCCCACCCCTTCTTCATCCTAAAGCATGCAGGTAAGAATGGAGAAGAGAGCAACGTGGGTTGCGTGGCTTATGGGGGAGGAAAGGTTCCTGATTCCTTTCACTAGCCAGACTGGGGAATGAAAGTTTAAAAGAGATGCATGCTGAGTGCAGCAGCTGCTGGGAGCAAACGTGACTTTATCTTGTGTTGACTTTGCTATGTTCCTGGCGTCTTCCCAGCCATGTTGAGTTATTGCCACATCTTCACATCTGCAATTCTTGCTCCTGTCCTGCCAGACTAATTACTGCATTTTGCCTTGATTGGAGTTATAGTTACAGTTTTTTGTTGACCACATTTTGAACTTGATTCTCTGCAGCCAAAGGCTGTTCCTGGGAGAATTTTTCTCCAGCCCAGAAGGTAACCAGGACATTGGGGCAAAGATGGAGCTAATAAAGGGGCTCCTCCTGATTATCTGACTGTGTTGCCTTTGTGCCATCCCCCTTTGGGTCATCACATAAGGGGCAACCCTGGAAAAAAACAAAGGATCGGCCCGCTTTGCCTCTGCCAGCAAAAATGCAGTGCGCCTCCCCTGGATCCCATTTACTGCCATAACGGCCTCTTGCAGCCCTCTGCCTGGGAAAATGGAGCCCGGGGGGTGGGGGGGTGCCACACATCCTGCCAATCTCCTTTTTCGTTGGCAGAGGGCTAGCAAAACCAACTAAGAACAAAACCAAAGGAGAAATACTTCCCCTTTTGCATTTGAGCATCTTGGAAGAGAAAGGGAAAGAGGAAAGAAAGAGAAAAAGAAAAAGAAGGAAAGATGAGAACAGAGCAAGGAGGGAAAAATAAGGAAAGAGGGGAAGGGAGAAGAAAGGAGAACGGAGAAGGAATGAAAAAGAAGAGAGGAGAAGAGAAGAGAAGATTACAATGAGAGAGAGGGAGGGTCTGAGGGAAGTCCTGCCTTAGCAATTGGTCGCCACCGGTGCCCCCTGACATGAGTAATGTCCAGCTAGCCATGCCCACCCTAGCCATGCCCATCCCCCATCCTTCCTGAGGTAAATCACAATCCTGATGTGGCCCTCAATGAAATCAAGTTTGACACCCCTGCTCTAGTACTTGGGCTACATAACCCATAAGAAGCTGCCACTGTTTTTGACAATAGCAAAGGAGTCAGCACCTGGTAGAACATCTGCTTGGCATTCATTGCTTTTTTTCAAAAGATGGTTGAGTTTAGAATCAATATGGTTTCTTCCCCTCCTCCCTGCCCTCACCTTCATAAACAAATAAATCAGCATGTACCTCCTCAAAATTCTTGGAAAAACCTCCTCAGAATGTTTTCAGGGCATGTCAAATATTCCCCATCTTCAGATTCTTATTTTGTAATTTGAGGAAATAAATCCAGTTATACGAAATAGTTGAATATTTAAATGGTGAATATTCTGTAAACCAGAAATTATATTAGGCTCAAAAGGGCTCTGATGTTTGTGCTTAAATATTTATGATAATCTAGCTATCAATTTAGCAAACTGTGTAAAACGCACTATTACGGGAAGCTATAACATGGCTTCTTTGTTCACACATACCATGTTATAATAATATAGAAATGTTGTTATGTTAATTTTTGGTTTTCAATTGGCAGATTGCATAAATCTAACAAAAAAAAAAAACCTGAGTCATTTTTTTTTTCATTTAAAAACCCTCAAACATAATTCAGAAACCAAAGTAAATTCATATTGAACTTCTGCATTTCAAAACCTCCCTAGATATTTTGGTTGACAAAGATACTATTGTGTAACCTAGCAATCAGAAAAAGATCAGCATATAAAAGAGGTAAAGAAAACAAAATAGACTTGGTATATTATACAAAACAATTTGTGCTATTCCCAAAATACAAAATTTTGCTGGAAAGCTCTGATGACAGAGTCCTATTGAGAGTCAGAAGTGTTAAATGAAGAAGCAAATCTCAGAAAAAGGAGAGACAAATCAAATAGCTAAGATGGATAATGGAGAGAGCCAGCGAATTCAAGAAATAGGCCCGCCATTGTTGCTTTATTAATTGTACAAACCTTTGTGATTGTGCAGGATATATAAAAACAAGGATGGCGGAAGACCTGCGATTTCTTAAAAGGGGAGATTTTAAAATGTACATGAAGTGGCTAAAGATCAGAAACTGCACAATACAGAATAGGGAAGGGAGCAAAATGAACATGCATAATGTCTACATGTTTGTTTCACAGCATTATTCTATGCTGTGACCTGCAGTTGAGCCTATCTCAAGGGTACCCAGTTAATCAGATATTATTCATGAGGGCTTGGTTAATGACATCATCAGACACTGGAGTAAGGGAGACCTACTTTCAAGAGAATCCATTATAAACTGACCATCGATTTTGAGAGCCTAATCCAAAAACGGTGCTGCATTGCTGAATTTTTAAAATTATTTCTTCTTCATGGCATAAAAAGCTATCTTGCCATCAATTTCTCTTTCTCAAACCCAGCAGAATTCAGTTTTTCCATTTCTCTAGGGCATTATGGGAGAATGAGAATAGGATAAGATAGGGGAGAGAAGGGGAGGGCGAAGGCGAGGAGAGGGGAGGGGAGAGGAGAGGAGTTGGAAGGGATCTTGAAGATTTTCTAGTCCAGTCTGCTATGCAATAGAATACCTTATAATATTTCAGACAAATGGCTCTTCAATCTTTTCTTGAAACCCTCCAATGATGGAGCATTCACAACTTCTTGAAGGTGAGCTCTTCCACTGATTGATCATTCTCACTCAGGAAATTCTCAAGATATGTCTCCTAGGTTGAATCTCTCCTTCATAACTTTTGATCCATTGCTTCTTGTCCTGTTTTCAGGTGCTTTGGAGAATAGCTTGACACCCTCTTCTCTGTGACAGCCCCTCAAGTACTGGAAGACAGCTATCATGTCATTCCTAGTTCGATTAGGCATACCCAGTTCCTGCAACTGTTCCTGCAACCCAGTTCCTGCCCTTAGAGGAGTACAGAAACAGTTGGATAATGCTTGCATACCAGTGGTAGGATTAAAAAATTTTTACTACTGGTTCTGTGGGCGTGGCTTGGTGGACGTGGCGGGGAAGGATACTGCAAAATCCCCATTACCTCACCACCCCACTAACCTGCTTTCCAGCTCTGTTCTCCTGTGCAGGGCAACCAAAGGAGACCCAGCCAATCAGCTGGGACTCGGGAGGCGGAGAATAGAGGGGGCGGGGCCAGTCAGAGGTGGGATTTTCCAGTTCTCCGAACTACTCAAAATTTCCACTACCGGTTCTCCAGAACTGATCAGAACCTGCTGAATACCCCCTCTGTTGAATGCACAATGAAAGTAAAAATAAAAGTAACTCCATCCTCACAGTACACACATAGATAATGCCAAAATGATGGACTATCCTGAGCAACAACTTCTCTTAGCCCCTTCACAAATAAAACAGTATAACAGCAGTTACACCTGTCAGAATCTCGTGTGATATAACTTTCAGCTTGTCAAAAATAGTTCAATACTTCCCTTCACAATGACAAACCTCCACCCATCAACTCTTAAGCATGGGCCCCTACACTGTAGGAGAGCCCTAAAAAATAAACCACACTTTCCCCTCTATGTATTGTTCAGCTCCAGAATAGCACTTCTTGCTTTTTTTTTTCCAATCATGATTATTAACACACCATTTCATCAACAGAAAATAGTGTAAAAGCTTGTTGTCAATTGACTACAGAAGCAATCCAGACTCACACCCGCCTCTCAGATCCACTGTAAGCCTGTGAGGAAAAAAAAAAAAACCTCAGAAAAGTTTCGGCCGTAAGAGACACCTAAATATGTGAGTTCATTCGCTGGAATTTTTACCTCACTATTTATTTCACCTCAACAGATCTTGCCAAAGAAAACTCCATGAGAAAAACAAAATTACTTCCAAAGTCAGACAAACAATATGGCTCAAGTAAAAGGAGATAACCACTTTAAAGATTATTTATGTTATTAGCCTTTTGCTGAAGCTGAAAATACCCAGAGGAATTACCTATGACAAGATAGCAGTTTTCACAGAAACAGCTAAACCTTGGAACCAACATGAAAAAAATCAGAGAAAAATACTTGCTTTGTTTTAATTTGGCAGCCATCTCATTTTAATTATCTGCCTTTTTATGATCTCTGGAATGTTATGACACCTATATATTGCAAACAATTACAGAATGCAACGTTGATAAATTCCTTAAAAATAAAAACAATTCCTCTTAGTTTATGTATACTGCATTTTTAGGATTGTTATTCAAATGTTTTCAAATAGTGTTAAAGCCCTTGGAGCAATATTCAAAGAGCAGCTTGAAAACTACACATGCATATTAATCATTTGGCTCAATGTTAAATCCGAGTGCAATACAGCATGGATAATTTTTACTGCAAGATTTTTGGGTCAAGTATGAGAAAGTTCTATTTCTTCAAAAGGTATTGTATATGGAGGCCAAAATACTGTATATAAAGAACAGTTGCTGGGATTGGGTATGTCTAATTTGATGAAAAGGACTAGGGGTGACATGAGAGCAGTCTTCCGATATCTCAGGGGCTGCCACAAAGAGAGTCCAGCTATTCTCCAAAGCCCCTGAGGGCAGGACAAGAAGCAACGGGTGGAAACTAATCCAGGAGAGAAGCAACTTAGAACGAAGGAGAAATTTCCTGACAGTTAGAACAATCTATCAGTGGAGCAACTTGCCTCCAGAAATTGTGAATGTTCCAACACTGGAAATTTTAAAGAAGAGATTAGATTAGGCCAGACAAGGAATAATGGATGGAAACTGAACAAGCAGAGATTCTTGTCTGCGGGAAATAAGGAGAAATTTTATGACCGTGAGAACAATCAATCCATGGAACAAAAGTTGCCTTCAGAAGGTGTGGGAGCTTTATCACTGGAGGCTTTCAAGAAGAGACCAGACTGCCATCTGTCAGAAATGGTGTTGGGTCCCCTGCTTGGGTGGAGGGTTGGACTAGATGACCTAGAAGGTTCCTTCCAACTCTGGTTATCTGTTATCAGATAATCATTTGTCTGAAGTGGTGTAGGGTTTCCTGCCTAAGAAGGGGATTGGACTAGAAGACCTCCAAGGTCCCTTCCAACTAAACTATTCTACTTTACTCTATTCTATTCTCAGGATCTGTCAAAATCTGCCTTGCCATTTTTTAAAAAACAAGTTTCTGGTTTGGTATATTATTTTTCTAGGATTCCCCTTAGGGGCAGTTGATGGCATGATTGTTTGTGATTGTAAAAACAATAGCACTTTATTTATTTTATGTAAATAGCCAAGGGCAAATTCTCAATATCTCAAATAGGCTCCATTATGAAAAAAGAGCACCAATTTCATGGAAGCTCCATGGTTCAGCCTCCTAACAGAAGCCTTACTAAGGATAACCTTAGTTAATATAAATGCAAAGAAAACCCCTAACCCCCCCCCCCACACACACACAAAGAAAGCAAACTCTACCACAAGCAACCTTCCTACGCGGGAGGTGCCGGTGGTTGAGATCCTTGCCAAGAGAGGCAGCTAAACATGCAGACTGCAGAACAGGTGGCAAATGTTGGAAATACTCTTGGAAGCCATTAGCACAAACATGGACATTTGAAAAGAACATGCTTGAGACTGAAAGGAACATTCTGTTGCTTTCCATCCAGTTAGGAGTTGAGTCTGTGCTTAACAAATCCATTCACCTGCCCTCACACACCCCTCCCTGGGAGCAATTTTGCTTCGTTTAACAGGATTCCTTGGGGTTGGTGGAGAAAAATCTTAATGGCTGACGGCTAAAACATAGGAGAACGGTTGCAAGAACTGAGCATGGCTAGTCTAGGGAAGAGAAGGACCAGGGGAGATAGGAGAGCACTCTTCCAATATTTGATGGGCTACCACAAAGAAGAGAGGGTCAAGCTATTTTCTAAAGCGTCTGAAGGCCAGACAAGGAATAATGGGTGGAAACTGAACAAGGAGAGATTCAACTTGGAAATAAGGAGACATTTTCTGACCGTGAGAACAATCAACTCATGGAACAAAAGTTGCCTTCAGAAGTTGTGGGAGCTTCATCACTGGAGGCTTTCAAGAAGAGATTGGACTGCCATTGGTCAGAAATGGTGTAGGATCTCCTTTTGGGTGGGTGGGGGTTGGACTAGATGACCTCCAAGGTCCCTTCCAACTCTGTTAATCTGTTTAACTCAATTTAACCTGACGCCTCACCCAACCCACCCAAGTTGGCCCCCCGAGAAGTGGATCAAAACCCTGATGTCATGAGATGAAAGTGAAATTGAGTATGAACTGGAGTGATCCTTGCTGCCAACATGAATAAATGGAGCAAATCTTCCATTCGTGTTTCCACTCCCTTCCAAATTGTAACAATTACGGTTGTCCAAAAGCGTAATGACGCTGAGCAATGAAGAAATTGACATGAAAAAACAGCAACTAAGCTGAGCGATGAAGAAATTGACATGAAAAAAACAGCAACGAAGCAATTAGTGTTTTTTTTTAAAAAAAAAAGAAAGAAAGAAAATTGTAGCATATAAATGAATATATTCTCACAGAGAAGACTGATTGGGCCAAGAAAAACTGCGGGTGAGATTATAACATTTCTAGAGAAAATTCCCGCCCCAGTACAGTGAGTTTTGCATTCGAAAGGAGGCAACAAATTATTATAAAACAATTTTATCATAAGTATTTTTTTTTTCCGGGGCAAGGATCGGAAAACAACCAGCATGGAAAAACAATGTAAGCGCAATATGCAATCTTATTATTGCAATTCAAGACGGTAGCGGGTAATGCGGTTAGAGAACATGTTTGGCAATAAGATTATACTGTTAAAAAATTATCCTTTTGTTTTAATGCTTTGCTCATTCGATTTGCATTCGATCGGCTCAGCTCTTATAAAGGCAAGTTACTGGGCCAGGCTCTTTCGATAGCCTTTCTATGCTTTGCACGTTTCAAAATTGGGAGTGTTTCTGGTTTTTTCCTCTCTCTCTTGCCTTGAGAGGTGAAAAATTAAGATTCTCCTTCACTGCAGGGGTAGAGAACGTTGCCATGATCAAGAGCTACACTCAAAGGAACCAGGGAGGTGAGTGACCTGCAATGGACAGGGTGAAAATGCAATGAGAGGTGGCATCATTCCTGGTCCAGCACCTTTACAACTATACCGTGCCGGCTGTCTAATAATAAGTGAAGTAAGTCGTGGAATCTATTTGCAGTCCATGCAAATAATCTATCTGTAAATCGGAAAAAAATAATGCTGCTTTCAGCAGTGGTGGGATTCAATTTTTTTTTACTACTGTGGGCGTGGCTTGGTGGGCGTGTTGTGGCTTGGTGGGCGTTGACAGGGGAAGGATACTGCAAAATTTCTATTCCCTCCCTACTCCTGGGGGAAGGTTATTGCAAAAGCCCCATTCTCTCCCACCCCACTAATCTGCTTTTCAGCTCCGTTCTCCTGTGCAGAGCAACAAAAGAAGACACAGCCGATCAGCTGGGACTTGGGAGGCAGAGGATAGATGGGGGAGGGCCAGTCGGAGGTGGGATTAACTGGTTCTCTGAACTACTCAAAATTTTCGCTACTGGTTCTCCAGAACTGGTCAGAACTGGCTGAATACCACCTCTGGCTTTCAGCTACCTTCTGAGGAACACCTTGGCAAGAGTCAGAATAAGAGAATAACAGAGTTGGAAGGGACCCTGGAGGTCTCTTAGTCCATCCCTTGTCCATCAGACAAGTAGCTCAAGGACTACCTGTAACTCCTGATCATTTTGAAGCAGCAGAATAAATGCTAATTTTACACAAATTAAAAGAGAAAAGCCAAATATCAAAAAGCTCATGTTCCATATTCATCATATTCCTTACAGTTCATCTCCTGCCTCCCCTAAGCAACTCAAAAATGTCCCAATCTTGTTTTGACAGGGCTGAAAAAAACATAATTTAACCTAGATCCCCTATCACGTGTTTTTCTGCATGCAGTACACAAACCACAAATGCATTTTAAATCAAAGCTAGGGAAATTTCCAATCATGCTCCCCCTAAAGCTGAAAATATCTGCTCGGCCTCTTAAGAAAACTCTTAGTGCTTACCTCAAAATAATGCATTGCTAATTGGCTAATGATAAACAGAGCGAATGTCATGCAAAAATCAAACTTCATGCTTGCTATTTTTTTTCTTTCAAGCCTTTTTTTTTAAGAGTTGAAAATTGGAGGTTACTGTCAAAAAAAAGGAACAATCCGAAAAAGAAGGGATACTTAAAACTCCCTTTTTTATGCCACTATCTATAGAAATGCTCTAGATGTATCTCCCTCCCTTTTTCCTCGTTCCACAAGAAAATAAATTTGGGGAGAGTAATTTGAAGAGGAGGAACAGCGGAGGAAGAAAAGGCAAAGTCAACGAATGTTCTAACATTCAATATATTAAAGTTGGCTCATCTTTTCTCAGCCAATGGCTATGATGGGTAATGAAGGGATTCAACATGGTAAGTGATCAGTCACAATTAGAAGAAGACATAGAATAACAGAATTGGAAGGGACCTTGGAAGTCATCTAGTCCAGCCCCCTGCTTATGCAGGAAACCCTATACCATTCCAGACAAAATGGCTGTCTAGTCTCTTCTTGAAATTCTCCAGTGGTGGGCAACCCACAACATCTAAAAGCAGGGATTTTTCATATTTCTCTTGCATTTGTTTCACCAACCATACCACAAGGGCTACGGAGCTTGAGAAAGATTGTCAAAATGCACAAATTCTTAAGGTCACACTCCACAACAAATGGGATCAATGATGTATAATTTTTTTCTCACCAATGGACAGGAAAGTCTCTGTAATGGGGATCATATCACTTTTCGCTCAGGTCCTTGTATAAATATATTATGAACCATTTTGCATTTCTCTGCAGCTTAAAGAAAGCGGCTTTAATTTAATTTTAAGCAAATGTTCTTTAAGCTTGTCTCTTCTCAAAAGGAACCCTTCCAGATGTGTTTGCTCTCTAAAGATGCCTGCTTAAACTATACCTTTTCCCCCAAAATACGACCTACCTTGAAAGTAAGTCCTAGCTTGATTTTTACATGTGCGCCCAATATAAGCCCTATCCCCCCCCAAAATAAGCCCTAATGAAGATCCCAACCACTCCAGAGTGCACGGGTAAAAATTAAGCTAGGTTAGGGATGGGTGGTGGTGGAATTGCCTACTTATCTTTGGACAATTGTAAACAGGCCTCACACACCCCAACACCTGCCTTGCCAGCCCATTTCTTCTGCAGCCGG
Source organism: Hydrophis major (assembly GCA_033807585.1). Lineage (NCBI taxonomy): Eukaryota > Metazoa > Chordata > Lepidosauria > Squamata > Elapidae > Hydrophis > Hydrophis major. The sequence goes on along the minus strand of CM066334.1, from coordinate 23,406,059 downwards.
CAAGGCTGGCCAGGCTATGCCTCTGTAGCTGAGAACAAAGCTCTGGATTGATCCAGAGCTCTATTATGGGATGCAGAGGCCTTCAGGAAAGCCTTTCTGGCTGCAGAAGGAGAAGTTCCTGAAGGCCTGTGACAACGAAAAGGAGGCCAGGGATGATGCGCACAAGTGAGATTAGTCAATGAATGGCATCCCCTGAAAATAAGACCTGGAGCCTTTTTTGGTGGCAAAAATATACATGACAGGGTCTTATTTTCAGTGAAACACGGGTACTTTTCAGCTAAGAAGCGTATAGAAATTCAGAACATGAGGACGCAAACTATCAGAGAACGTGTTAAATCTAGCAAAGAGATTAAACACTACATTGATTTATCAGATGATGAATTATACCAATGCGTATTGAAATTCTCAGAGATCACATTGCAGAAAGAACCTTATGCCTTCCCTTCCCTTAACTTTCCTGGGGAACTGATCAACATAAATTGCACAGCTTTACCAAAGGTTCTCCAACTCCATTTGTCAATATGTTCTCAGCAGGGATAGCTGAATTTTTTTTCTAAAGTACACATCAACCACCTCGTTATTATTATTCTCATCCTTTGCAGAAGACATGATGTTGGGGGGGGGGGATATCACCAGAGTAGATGACGGTGATAAAAATGTCAGACCATTTTTGCAAGTTTTAAAGATTTGATAGTGGCTTCATAAAATCAATGTGTTAAGTTTATGCCTGTCTATGACCACAATAAAGATTTGATTTGATATTGTACGTTAAATATTTCAGAAGATGAAACATGGACTTCGGAGGGCTATTCAGATACTCACATCCTCCTTAGTGTAGGAACCTAAGCTAAAGCATTCCAGACTTGTGTTTGTGTATAATGGCACACAAAAGAAGTGGACCTTATTTTGTATGACAATTTTTCAAGTGTCAGTATCAATTTTGGACTTGACAGTCTCTTTTCAAATGAGGGAGGGCAGCCTGTCAAGCCTGAAATTGACATCTTTTTAGGGTTGCACCATAGTGTTTGGATGACTCTAGAAGACCCTAAGTTGGTCCCCTGACCATCCTCATTGTTTGTCACAGGACCCGTTGCAGCTTCTCTGAAGCTTTCTCAAAAACTTATGTCCCAAAATAATTATTGAAGTCACCCTTGTCATTTCTTGATTTGAAATCAAGAGATCTTGATTTGAGGACTAGGAGAGGCATGATAGCTGTGTTCCAATATTGGAGGGGCTGCCAACAAAGATGTGGGGGTCAAATTATTTTCCAAACCACCAAAAGGCAGGACAAGGAACAATGGTTGGAAGCTAACCAAGGAGAGAAGCAACCTAGAATTAAGCAGAAATTTCCTAACAGTGAGAGCAATCAACCAGTGGAATAGCTTGACTTCAGAAGTGCTCCATGACTGGAGGCTTTTAATAAGAGATTGAACAACCATTTGTCTGAAATTGTATAAGGTCTCCTGCTCAAGCAGGGGGTTGGACTAGAAGACCTCAAAAGGTCCCTTCCCAACTCTATTATTCTATGTTCTTCCAGAAAATGAGGACCCTCCTGCTTTGTATATTTCCTTCAAACCCACTGTTAGATTATCAATTTGCAACAAACCAACAAACCAGACACCATGTTTTCTCACACCCTTCTGCAGCGTCACATTTCTTACCTCGTAATGAGCCACACGTTGTGATTCTGAGATTAGCTGAGCACTGCATACCCTGCAGTAACTTTCTGTGAATAATTCTTGATCAATCTCCGATGACTTCATCTGTATAAAATAAAAGAACAATGGAATTAAAACGATTGGGATTGTTACGATCACCACCTTGGCATGTAAGTGTGGCAGAGATGAACTATGGTTTACATCAACCCATGAAAAGCTCTGACCAAGTATTTTTTTTCCCCGGGGTATTTCCCAATTAGAGCAAGTCAAAATGGTCATTCTAACTGAATCAGACTATACAAGGAAGAAGAAATGCCTCTTAATTATGTAGCCTGTCAACTCCCCTAAGCCTCAGCTGTCAGCGAGCTTTCAGAAGTCTTTTCAATCTTTTCAAACTTACAGAAAAGGACAAGTTATAAGAGCAAAAGTAGTCGGTGCAGCAAAAGTGACAATGCGTTTGAAGTTGAATGTTAAGTTTCATGTTAACCCACACACATCTCAAGACAGGAGGGGGGAAATACAGCTTGCCATTCAAATGCAACCAGTGGGAGAGTCCATATAATTTTTTTATGCCATCAAATCTTCCTTTCTTAGATGCTTCTTTGCCCTGAGGTTGGAGCAGAGGTGGTATCCAGCAGGTTCTGACCAGTTCTGAAGAACCGAGAGCCAGGGTTTGCAAAAAAATGTACCCTGAAATTCCTTGAAATTCCTTGGAATTCTCATCTCTAATGATCTAAGTGCTACAGCCCACTGTAACTACATAGCCAAAAAGGCATTAAGAGTTGTTAACCTAATCCTACGTAGCTTTTTCTCTGGTAATATCACACTACTAACTAAAGCATACAAAACATTTGCTAGACCAATACTCAAATACAGCTCATCAGTCTGGAACCCACAATATGTATCCGATATTAACACAGTTGAGAAAGGCCAAAAATATTTCACAAGAAGAGTTCTACACTCCTCTAACTCGTTGCAGAATACCTTATGCCACCAGACTTGAAATTCTACACCTAGAAAACCTTGAATTACGCCGTCTTCGGTCTGATCTAAGCATGGTATATAAAATCATACATTGCAATGTCCTATCTGTCAATGAATACTTCAGTTTCAACCATAACAATACAAGAGCAAACAATAGATACAAACTCAAGGTTAATCGCACCAAACTTGATGGCAGGAAATATGACTTCAGAGTGGGCAATGTCTGGAACACTCTACCTGACTCTGTGGTTTCTTCCCCAAACTCCAAAAACTTTAACCTTAGACTGTCTACTATTGACCTCACCCCTTTCCTAAGAGGTCTGTAGGAGGCGTGCATAAGCACACCAACATGCCTACCATCCCTGTCCTATTGTTTCTTTTATTTTTCTTATATATAACCATTTCATGTATTCATAACTATGTTTATTCTTATATCTATTAACTTGTAAGCGATTGACAAATAAAATAAAATAAAATAAATAAAGTAGAGAAATTCATTCTATCCCCATACAGCAATGGTTCTCAAACCAGAGGCCAGTTTCGTGGAAGACAACTTTTCCACCGAGCGATGGAAGGTGGGAGTATGCAACCTAGATCCCTTGCAGGCACAAGCTTGCTCTCCCATTGCTCACTTCCAGCTATGTGGCTCATTTCTAACAGGCCACGGATCTGTACCGGTTCTATGGTCTGGGTGTTGGGGAACCACTGCCACTGAGAAATTCAGGAAAAGATGGAATGAATGTATTGAAGGGGCTCTGAAACTGAAATTCTGCTGCATTGATTCTCAGCACAATTCAGTTTGGTGCTTGTATTAAACTGGGAAGTCAAATAACCTCCAAGAAAAAGCCACTTTTTGTGGGGTTAGTGTTAGGGATACACACCCTAGCAGAACGTGCAACGGCAGTCTAGCAGGCAGGCAAATGATGTGAGATAAGCATTGTTGTAGTTTACACTCAGTAAGACAGATACACTGTGCCAGTTAAATAGTTTTTATTCCAGCAAGAGTTATAGCATAGTCAAAACAGTCCATATGTCATAAACTAGTTCAGTCCATCCAGGGATTAATCAGTTGCAAAGTCCAGTGTCGAAAAATAGAGGTCAGTAAACTTACAAATAATCAGTCCAGCAATATATCTCTTTTGCAGTCAGAGATATGAAGAAAATCAAACCCCTTTTCTTTGTTTTCAGCAACAGCAGGGAAACACACGCAGTTATCACCATCAATCCAACATTTGTCAGCTACTACAAGTAAAAGCCAGCAAACAGTGAGCTCTCTTGCTCCCTCTTATGGTGATTTTACAACCGCACCCAAAATACATGTTTTGAAGTTATACTCACTAACATAGTTTATATATTATTTTTACCCAAACTAAGTTAGGTAACCAATGTTATCCCTAACATTCTCCCCTTTTGGGTAATATAATAATATATATATCTATTAACAATTTCAACCCATAATTTTCACAATTTTCTTTGTGCTTGACTGCACCTTGGGCTTCTGTAAATCTGCAATGTTTTCATCAGTCATGCAATATTCCAATTTCATTAAACCATTTTTTACAGATTGTCTTACATTCAAATATCTAAGGTCAGTATGTTTAGATCTTGTTTTTACAGCAATATTTGTAGCCAACCGTATGGCTGCTTGATTGTCCTCATAAACTACAATGGCATCTTTAACAGTTACTCCCATATCTAACAATAACTGTTTATATAGAATTAAGTCAGTACATAATAAAGATAGACATGAAAATTCTGCTTCCATTGTGGACATACTTATGTGTTGCTATCTAATTGACCTCCAACCAATCAGTGTTTTACCCAATAGTATAGCCATGCCTGAAGTTGATTTTCTAGTTTTTATATCTGTTACAAAACTTGCATCAGCATATGCACTTAAAATCAAATCATCTTTTGGCTCCAAATACAATGCATAGTGCATTGTCTTTTTAAGATACCTTAATATACGCTTTAGTGCTTGCCAGTGTCTTTCAGTGGGTTCAGCAATGAATCTTGCCAATTGATTAATGCTATAAGCAATGTCTGGCCTTGACCAATTACTTATATATGTTAAACTACCTATTAATGATTGATAAATAGTCTTATCAAATTTTGAACTTTGAGCATCAGTGTGACAAAATTCCTGACTCACTGAAGTTTTTGCCGGCTTACAAAGTTCCATTTTATACATTTTTAGCAATTGGTAAATTTTATCTTCTTGTGATATCTTATATCCACTATTGGTTTTGTTTATTGTCAATCCTAGATATTGTCTTATTTCTCCTAATTGCTTTAATTTTATCCTCTTACTAAAAAATATTATCTCAGTAGTTTCATTATTTGTCTTAGTAATTAAAGCAATATCATCTGTAAACAACAATAATAATGACACCATACCATTTGTCTCTTTTTTAAATAAACATGGATAAGCTAAACTGGCTTTAAACCCTATATTATTTAACTCTTTTACAATATATTGGTTACATTCATAATCAGATTGTTTCAATCCATAGAGACTTTTATTCAGTTTCCAACAGTCATTATTGTTTTTATCATCCTTTATACCTACTGGTTTTCTTAAATATATAGTGTGCTGCAATGGTGCATGCAGATAGGCAGTTTCTACATCTAAATGATTTATGATATGATTCTTCTTAGCTGCCCACACTAAAGCTGCTCTTAAGGTTATTGCCTTTAAATTTGGTGCAAATACTTCATCATAATCACATGTAGTTTGATTAAATCCTTGAGCTACCAACCTAGCCTTATGGATAACAGTCCCATTTTTACCAGTTTTTAACTTAAATATCCATTTGCAACCAATGGACTTTTCACCTGGAGGTAATTTGGCATCTTCATAAACTTTCATTTCCTTTAATGAATTTAATTCTTTCTCCATTGCTCTATGCCAATTTTCCTGTTCCTTTGCAGGATACATCCTAAGTTCTTCAACAGTAGTTGGAACTTTACTAACTTGGCAAACTACACTTGCTTGATACCTGTCAGGTGGTCTGGTTACACGTGTAGTACGTCTAGGTATTACAGGGCTTACAGGTGGACTTTCATGATCTACCTGTTCCTGATTATCTATTTCCTCCTGTTCTGGTATTTCTTCCTGTTCTGGTCCTATATGCTCTTCCTGTACTTCCTCTTTAATTGTACTCTTCTTATTACTGATTTTTTCTTTTGGTCTTTTGTAGGTTTCTATAATTATTTCCTTACTTGAATCTTGTTCCAGTTTTTCCCATCCTACATGTTCTAGGAATTTGGCACTAGCACTACAGTAAACTCTAGATGTAGCTTTTTCCCAGAATCTGTATGATTTGTCATTAGATTCATAACCTACAAAGAATAACTTTTTAGCCCTATGTTGCCCCTTATTTCTCAGTTGTGTAGGAATATGCACCCATGCTGGTGCTCCAAATGTGTGCATGCAGCTTAAGTCAGGTTTTCTACCATGCCACCGTGTGAATGGTAATTCACCTGTTGTTGAGTTAACAACATTATTCAATATATGATTTCCACACATTATTGCCTCTCCCCACAAAGTTTCAGGTAATCCTGAATCTGACAGCATAGTACGAGCCATTGCTTGAATTGTTTGGCCTCGTCTTTCTATAAAGGCATTATGCTGTGGCCTATATGGTGCAGACTTTTTATGTTCAACACCTGCCATCTTCAGTTTATTTTGGAATTTATTGTTTATAAATTCCGTACCATTATCAGTGATAAGAGTTGCTAATTTCCTTTTAGTTTTTCTTTCTGCAAATTTAAGCCAATTAAAGAAATTTTGATATGTTTCCGTTTTGCTCTCCATTAGATAACAGAAAACATATCTGGAATAATGGTCCATTATACTTAGTATATAACGAGCACCTCCCACACTTGGTATTTTAGGACCAATAATATCAGCAAATACGACCTCTAGAGGCTCCTTTGTTTTAAATCCATTAACTCTATTTGCTGGTATTTCCTTGCTTTTTTCTTGACTGCACGCATTGCAGTGCAAATACTTACTGCAAGGCTTCATTTTTATACCCTTAGATAGTTCTACCGTTTGTTTAAGCATTTTAAAATTTATATGCCCCAAACATGTAACAAATGTATGCACTCATTATGAGGTTTAACATTATTATAAACTGTGTTAGCTACCTCTAATGAATTATCATTTAACACATACAATTCACCTTTTAAAGTTGCAGTCACTTTTTTACCTTCTTTTTCAATTATGCAATTGTCTCCCCTAAAGGTAATTACATAACCTAGTTTAACCAAAACTCTAACCGAAAGCAAATTAAACTTAAGTTGTGGTACATATAACATTTTTACATTTTCTCTTATGCAAGAGCAATATGATATACCTTCACCTTTAGCTTTCAGTTTCCATCCATTAGCTAATGATATCTGCTGTGAACTCGTGGACATCTTAATAAATCTTTTCTTATCTTTCGTTATGTAGTGTGATGCTCCACTATCTACAACCCATAAATTACTATTCACAGTTTCGCTGCTATACATGGCTAACTCTAAGCATTTTTTATCCTTTTGATGCCTTTTATCTTTCTGACTGGCATTTTGGCTTTTTGCTTTCTTGCAGAATCTAGCCAAATGTCCTTTTCCTCCACAATTAAAACATTTTCTAATTGTATAAGCTGACAAAGATAATTTCTCTTCTTCACATTGTGGTTGTTCCCCTCTGAGTTGATCCCTTTCAAGACTTCTCCTGGCTTCTTCAATTAATCTGCCAGTAATGTCAGTTAATGTAAAGTTATCTTTTGGCAGAACCTCAAGTGAAGTTACGTAGTCATCGTATTATCTAAAGAAGATAAAATTATATAAACTTGGTGTAATTCAGTGAAGATAAGTTCTTTTTCATGCAGTTCCTGAAAAATTCTCTTCATTGTATTTATATGACTCAGCATATCTCCATTCTTTTGAAGATGTGTTCTGAACAGTTTCTGTGTAAGATTTATATGTGCTCCTACACTGTCTCGAACATAAATCTTCTTTAAATTCTCCCAACATTTGCAGCTGTTTCTTCTCCTTGAATATGTACAAGCTGCTCATCACAGAGTGTCAGTCCTATTATACAGAGAGCTTGCTCATTCTTCAGTTTATATTCTTGTATTTTCTGGGCATCATTCTCATCCTCCAGATCCCATGCATCTACTTCTGGTGGGTTTTGAATTATACTCCACAAACCTTCTCTGCGTAGAAGTAGGCTGCATTTCATAGACCATGAAACATAGTTTGTTCCATCCAGTTTGGATATTAGAGACAAACTTTGTAAATTGACTTGTGCCATCTTTATCTGGATATTAAACTATAATTAATAAAACACAGCTGTCTGTTTACAGTATTGTGTAACTACACAAACTCTCACTTTAATCTAAGCCTGTTATATCCTGGTTAGTCTGACTGTGTACCTGGGCCCATAACCAGTGTTAGGGATACACACTCTAGCAGAACGTGCAACGGCAGTCTAGCAGGCAGGCAAATGATGTGAGATAAACGTTGTTGTAGTTTACACTCAGTAAGACAGATACACTGTGCCAGTTAAATAGTTTTTTATTCCAGCAAGAGTTATAGCATAGTCAAAACAGTCCATATGTCATAAACTAGTTCAGTCCATCCAAGGATTAATCAGTTGCAAAGTCCAGTGTCGAAAAATAGAGGTCAGTAAACTTACAAATAATCAGTCCAGCAATATATCTCTTTTGCAGTCAGAGATATGAAGAAAATCAAACCCCTTTTCTTTGTTTTCAGCAACAGCAGGGAAACACACGCAGTTATCACCATCAATCCAACATTTGTCAGCTACAAGTAAAAGCCAGCAAACAGTGAGCTCTCTTGCTCCCTCTTATGGTGATTTTACAACCGCACCCAAAATACATGTTTTGAAGTTATACTCACTAACATAGTTTATATATTATTTTTACCCAAACTAAGTTAGGTAACCAATGTTATCCCTAACAGTTACCCAGAAAGTTGGAGTTTTCTCTGGAGTTTGGTTTGACTGAAGGCAACTTTTACCTGTTCCTTCCTTTTGCAAGGATCAACCCAGAGGTGGTATTCAGTCAGTTTTGACCAGCTCTGGAGAACCAGTAGTGAAAATTTGGAGTAGTCTGGAGAACCAGCCAATCCCACCTCTGACTGGCCCTGCCCCCATCTATTCTCTGCCTCCCATTGAGTCCCAGCTGATTGGCTGGGTCTTCTTTGGTTGCTCTGCCCAGGAGAACGAAAGCAAGTTAGCGGGGTGGGGAGGGAAGGGGGATTTTGCAGTATCCTTCCCCTGCCATGCTCACCAAGCCACGCCCACAGAACACCACGCCCACTAAACCACACACACAGCTGATTGGCTGGGTCTCCTTTTGTTCCCCTGCACAGAAGAATGGAGCTGGAAAGCAGGTTAGTGGGGTGGGGAGGGAATGGGATTTTGCAGTATCCTTCCCCTGCCACGCCCACCAAGCCACACCCACAGAGCCAGTAGTAAAAAAAATTTTGAATCCCACCATTGAGTTGGGGGGGGGTTGTTTTTTATTTTAATAAACTTTATTGAATTTTTATTACATTAAAAACATAAAAAATATATCACTCAGTAACAGTTATTTGTGGTTTTTATTTCCCTAAATCCATCTGGATGGGGATCTTAAGTTGAGTTGGTCTTAAAAGATTATGCTGGCTGTTGAAGTCTCAGAAGAGTCAGAAGTAGGCAACAAGTAGGCCTTGAGCAAGACCGAATGAACAACCGTTAGAGGAATGTCAACATTTGACACTGTGGTTTTGCACTTTTGGAGTACAGAATAAGATTCGGGGTTGTTTTTGTCTTTAAAACCCCAAAATGTCCTCTCACTTCCCCCAAAACTGGGTAAGCGCACTAGAAAAGTAAAACTTATTTTTAAATGAAGAGTTATCATTTTAATTTTTTTAAAAAAAAAAATCCGAAACAAAACAAAACAGATCGCCCACGGTGAACAGAACTAACTTGGTTAAAGGCCAGGAACAAACAAACCAAAGCCTACTAGAAACTCTTAAAATAAACCAACCTCTTGACTAACCAACCTAAGATGGAGGTTAAGATGCTGGGCTTGTCAACGGAAAGATCAGCTTTCTGAAATCAAAGCACTGCATGACAGGGTAAGCTCCCATCCCTACCCTAAGGAGACAGACAAACCTCCAAGTGCTTCAACTACCCTCTGAAACAGGGGTCTCCAACCTTGGCTCCTGGAAGCCTGGCGGACTTCAACTCCCAGAGTTCCACAGCCAGCTGGCTGTGGAATTCTGGGAGTTGAAGTCCGCCAGGCTTCCAGGAGTCAAGGTTGGAGACCCCTGCTCTGAAAGGATGCAAATGACCAGCTTGTCTGCAAGGAGTATAAATCCTTCCCTGCCCCACCATCCAGTCAGAGCTGAAAAAGCTTCTTGAATGAGAAGAGAAACATCTTCAAAAGAAAAAAAAAAACAAGGAAATCCAGTTGCCTGCTGAAAAAAAACACCTTTGGAACAACCACGGACTGGACGACTGAGAATCTCAACAGACTTCTGACAATTCGAAAGCCTCCAAATGTCAGGATTCCAGCAATCGGTCTAATTAAATCAGGATTCTTGAGCCAAACTTCAAAAAACTTCAGAGGATTTATTAGAGGTGACATACTGGCACTGCCCTATATGCAGCCAACTCCGACATATGTAGTTTATAGTCCACTGTGACCCTTTTCCCCCCCCCTCCCCCCACCTGGGTGTCTCATCAACCAGATTCTCCAATTAAGCACCTTCACGGGCTGGGTGTCCTCATTCATGTTCTCCAATTAAATATATTCACAGGGCAAAAGCTCTGGTAGTTTAGTTACAATCTTTTAAAGAGAAGAGCTGGAATGTACTCTCACCTCCAAATTGCTGCACTGCTTTTCCAGTTTTCCTTCCTCCCCTTCCCCCTTTTTTATGGCAACTACTAAAACAGACCTAGGAATGCTTTATGAGTTGACAATGGACACAGTTCCTCCTGCCTCGGAAAGGAAGGCCTCTCCATATTCTTCTCTCTGTGTGTTCTGTATTTCTCTGTTCTTTGCCTCTTGCAAACCCCAAAGGAAGGCCATGTCTTCCCACTGAACTATCAACTAACCCCGAACCTTTCGGAAGACCGTTGCTCCGTCAGGAAGAATTCCACCACAATTCTTCAAAGAATCACCATTGCTTTGCTCCCAAAATTCTGCCAACAAAATACATGCCCCAATAAATAATGCATTTTCATTTGGGAGATTTTATTTTATTTTTAAAGCTGGGCTTGTTGGAAGGTTGAGAAAAGGAACCAGGGGCTCTGAAGAAAATTGTAAAATGACTAGGGAGGCCATTGTGAGGTCAAGTGGATGGGATTCCATCCGCCATCCCACCCCATACGATGCATTTGTTTTATTCACTGATTGAGTTTAAGGTTGGTTGCTTTTATTTTTAGTGCTCTTTCATTGACGCGTTGAAATTCCATGGCACTGTTTCTCGGGTTTCCGTTTTAAAGCAAAATACACTAAGTGCACCAATCTTTGCTGGGATCAATAACTCTAACAAGAAAAAAGTTCTCCAGCCATATCATGCCCTCGATGCCGTGCTTCTATTTATTTATTTGATTTGTCAATTGTTTACAAGATAATAAGTATAAGTGTATACATAGTTATGAATACATGAAATGGGTACATATAAGAAAAAGAAAAGAAAAATAAAAGAAACAATAGGACAGGGACGGTAGGCACGTTGGTGCGCTTATGCACGCCCCCTACAGGCCTCTTAGGAAAGGGGTGAGGTCAATAGTAGACAGTCTAAGGTTAAAGTTTTTGGGGTTTGGGGAAGAAACTACAGGGTCGGGTAGAGTATTCCAGACATTGACCATTCTGTTGCTAAAGTCGTATTTCCTGCAATCAAGTTTGGTGCGGTTAACCTTGAGTTTGTATTGTGTGCTCTTGTGTTGTTATGGTTGAAGCTGAAGTATTCATTGACAGGTAGGACATTGCAATGTATGATTTTATATACCATACTTAAATCAGACCGAAGACAGCGTAATTCAAGGTTTTCTGGATCTAGAATTTCAAGTCTGGTGGCATAAGGTATTCTACAATGAGTGGAGGAGTGGAGAACTCTTCTTGTGAAATATTTCTGGACTTTCTCAACTGTGCTAATATCAGATACGTAATGTGGGTTCCAGACTGATGAGCTGTATTTGAGTATTGGTCTAGCAAATGTTTTGTATGCTCTAGTTAATAGTGTGATATTACCAGAGAAAAAAGCTACGTAGGATTAGGTTAACAACTCTCTTAATGCCTTTTTGGCTATGTAGTTGCAGTGGGTTCTAGCACTTAGATCATTAGAGGTGAGTATTCCAAGGTCCTTTACAGAGCTTGGATCATCAACAAGATCTTGACTATTCAGCTTGTATTTTATTTTCTGATTTTTTTTGCCAATATGTAAGACAGAGCATTTATTTGTTGAGATTTGAAGTTGCCATTTGTTTGACCATTCTGATACATAGTCAAGATCTGTAGTTCTTGGAGACCAGGGGGAAAAAAGGAGGTCAGCTTTGCTTCCCTCTCATAAGTCACAAAAATTAGCCTGCTCCAAGATAATAGATCAACTGCTGTCACAGAGAAGAACGCTGCTAGTACCCATGGCTCCATCATCCTAGCCTCTGTTGGTCCTACATTCCTGGATCCAGAGCTGCTCTGAAGCCTGTGGGATCTGATATCTCTGGCCCTGCCTGCATCTTGAGCAAAGATGATAAGGAAGCATTTTGCTTTGTTACCTTCAACTTCCTAGACTCTAGAAAGAATGCAGATAAGAGCAACCAGGATGATTAGGGGACTGGAAGCTAAGACATATGAAGAACGGTTGCAGGGGCAGGGCATGGCTAGTCTGGTGAAGAGAAGGACCAGGGGAGACATGATGGCAATCTTCCAATATTTGAGGGGCTGCCACAGAGAGTAGGGGGCCATTATTCTCCAAAGCATCTGAAGGCAGAATAATAGAATAGAATAGAATAGAATAGAATAGAATAGAATAGAATAGAATAGAATAGAATAGAATAGAATAGAATTCTTTATTGGCCAAGTGTGATTGGACACACAAGGAATTTGTCTTGGTGCAAATACTCTCACTATACATAAAAGAAAAGATACATTCATCAAGAGTCAAAAATCTTCAGGTACAACACTTAATGATAGTCATAGGGTACAATAAGCAATCAAATCATACTAGGAAACAGTCAATATAAATTGTAAGGATACAAGTGACAAAGTTATAGTCATACAGTCACAAGTGGGAGGGGATAGGTGATAAGAAGTGATGAGAAGATTAATAGTAATAGTAGCGCTGACATAAATAGTTGAACAGTGTTGAGGGAATTATTTGTTTAGCAGAGTGATGGCATTCAGGAAAAAACTGTCCTTGTTGTTTTGGTGTGCAGGGCTCTATAGTGTCGTTTTGAGGGTAGGAGTTGAAACAGTTTATATCCAGGATGTGAGGGGTCTGTAGATATTTTCACAGACCACTGCAGTATGCAGAAGCAATGGGTGGAAAAATAAGTAATAGGTGGAAACTGATCAAGGAGAGAAGCAATCTAGAAATAAGGAGACATTTATAGATAGTGGGGACAATTAATCAGTGGAATGGCTTCCATCCAGAAGTAGTGGCTGCTCCATCATTGGAGGATTTTAAGAAAAGATTGGACAGCCATTTGCCTAAAATGGTATAGTGTCTCCTGCTTCATGAGGGGCCTGGACTAGAACACTCCAAGGTCTTGGAGGCTTGCCTTCAAAAGCTGTGGGTGCTCCATCACAGGAGACTGTAAATGGCTATTTATCTGCACTGGTTTAGGTCATGGGTGTCAGACTCACCGCATCACATTGCTGTCACATGATGTTTCGTGATATTTTCCCCATTCGTGGGTGTGGCCTGCGCATGATGACACCCCTGGTTTAGGGTAAAGGCTTGACTAGAAGACCTCCACAAGGTCCCTTCCAACTCTGTTATTCTGTTAGTTTTTCCAGAGAATTAAAACCCACCAAGCCACAAGATCTGAAATACTCACCTGAGCTCATAGCATTTGCAAACGAAGCAATTTCTGAATTTTGCAGGCAGAAGGGGTCTGATAGCACCTTTTCCCAACTAACGAACGTTACTAAAAGGCATAAACTTTCATGCTTATTTCAAGCTTTGCTCTCCTTGTTCTCTCAGCACTTCTCTGCCTTAAGCCTCTTGGTTATGGATAACTGCAATACAGGATAAAGACTCTTAGGTAGCAGACTGAAGGTGAAAGTAATCATCTGTCCAGTCACAGATTGTCCAAAATCTTCTTTACTAATTTACTGCAGGAATGTCAGCAACTAAACTGTTTTCCATTGGAACTTAATTATTTCTTCATACCTGAAGGCGGGCTGATGGCTTTACTGGGAGCAGACAAGTTTTATTGGGCTTATTTAATTGATAATGACTGCAGGTCTCAATTTGGAAAAAACCTCCTCCTGAAGCCCTATCAGTCTAAAAACATATTCTTACAAGTTATATTTTGCTTACTTCTGTCACATTACAGAAGTTAGTCAATTCTCTGAAATGGATACACATACCATACCTTGGCTACCGAAGGCTTTGCTGGAGGCCAGCTGGGAGCATGCAACTGTTTGTAAGTTCTTTCCTTGCCGACTGAGCATTCCCCAGAGATAAAATTGGAGAGTAGGAATACAATAAAGCCTTTAACAGCACTAAAGACAGCACGACCCTTCTTTAAAATGTTGGGGAAATGGCATCTGCAAGAGCCAATCACCCCTGCAAAGAAATAAATCTAGGATAAGCCAAGATGATATCATATATCATATATCCTTTACAATTTGGTGCCTTGCTTGAATTTCTATTCTCCTCGTGTAAACAGCCAAAGGAATTTGGGACTATGTGTTCCACGGCATATGAGAATGTCCATTTTTCTCCCTAAAGTTAAAACTGCCAGCTGTTGGGCAAAGAAGAGAAATGAAAGCTGGGAGTGCTATGCATTTATTTAGGTCTTAGGTTTAAAAGGCTTCCTGAGACTGTAATTAAGTACACACTTAGTCTAAACAACTCTTGTTTTATTTCAACGCTGGGAATTATGTTCATTCCCAGCCAGTAATGAGTCCCAACAGTCCCTCAAGATAAGCACTCACCTTTAACTCCTTTGAATTGCTGCCAATAACTAAAGTGCCAAATGAACTATACAAAAACCAACTGAAGTACAAAGTCCACACAGAGCTTCAAGGTTTAATCCGAACAGAATGAACGACTTTGCTTCCTGCAAAGGTTTCTCTACCTTTGCCTGTCCTTTATACCTTATGGGAGGGGCAATCACCTCCCAGCCTTACTCCTGAGTTGCCCCTTTTGTCTCAGCTGCTCTCGCCTTCTAGCAGCTCTGCGCACACATGCACTGGGAACAGGCTCCCCTTGTTCCTCTGCCTCACTGCTGCCAGACTCCAGAGGCTCCGGAATCAGCACCCCACTCTCAAATGGTCCTTCCCTATCTCTGCATCAGATGCAGGACCCTCGTCCGAGTCCTCCCCAGACTCCTGGACTGGTCCCTGTTCATCCCCACTGTCCAATTCTGCTATCCTCTGCACAGGCTTCTGACAAACCACAACAAGGGTTGAGAGAAAGTACAGGTAGTGTCAGGGTCCCAAGTAATACACCCACAGCAAACAGAACTCCAAGGCAGAACTCAAAGAACAGTTTTATTTGGATATATCATATTGGTGTAGCTGGTGGAAACCAACTCTCAAAGTTCCCATGGTTTTCATCTAATTAAAAGTAAAAGTTATTCCCCTTCCCCAAACCATCAGTCACATGGTCCAATCAGGGTACAGTCCAGTTGCTAGGTGACCTCAGTCCCCTCCTTCCAAGCTCCTGCTGGAATGTCCTTGGTTCCCAGGAGGAAATATTTTGTTTTGGCTGCAAAACCTCAGCTATATCTACTCCCCCCTCAATATCCCTTGGCTCCGGTGTGGCAACACCGAAGCCTCAAAATGGCCTCAGCCAGGTCAGGGTTGACAGGTAGTCCTCGGCTTACAACCACAATTAAATGTTGCTATGAATGTTGGTTTTTAACGACCAAAATTGGGGTTTCTAAGAAAGATAATTAAGTGAATTTTGCCCTTTGTGTTGCACAGCTCGGCCCATGGCCCGTTTTTGCTCCCAGGAGGCTGCAGGGAGGCCTACTAGGCCCAAAATAGGGAGCGCAGGGGGGCCATGTTGCATTCCCCCTGTGCTCCCTCCACCCCTGCACATGTGCATGGGTCTCCTGCATGCGCCCCGCCCCCCACGCATGCGTGGCAAAGACTCCAAAATCAGCTAGCTGACAGGAGGCGTGCGCGCATGCATGGTAGAACTGATCTGGGTACAGCTCGCATGCCCATAGAGTGGGTTCTGTATGCCATCTGTGGCACACATGCCATAAGTTTGCTATCATGGGGTTAGAGGCTTTAGGAGCCTCGGTAGCGCAGTGGTTAGAATGCAGTATTGCAGGCTGCTTTTGCTGACTGCCGGCTGCCTGCATTTTGGCAGTTCAAATCTCACCAGGCTCAAGGTTGACTCAGCCTTCCGTCCTTCCGAGGTGGGTAAAAGGAGGACCCAGATTGTTGGGGGGCAAGAGGCTGACGCTCTAAACTGCTTCGGGAGGGCTGCAAAAGCACTATAAAGTGGTATGTAAGTCTAAGGGCTATTGCTATATCAAGTCCTTTTTAGATATGCATCACATTATACACCCTGGTTCTAACCATCATTCAGGGTAGACTCTTTTAACTACGTAGTATTGTACGTCATAATTATAACTGTTGTTTTCATAGTTGTACCATAATACTTTATATGTTTATCACTCTATACCTTTTAATCTATAGTCACGTACAGTCCAATAGTAATATGCTTTGGATATATATTCTTACATATATCTATATACCTGTATTTATTTCTGTTCTGTGAATCTTCTTTTGTTATTAGGTTACTATGTCACGGTCCTGTAAACAAAGACTTATGTTAACTCATAAAATATTTCTATGGTCTTTTTAGAGTTGCCAACAGAAAGGGAGGGGGGAAAGGGGTTTGAAAGAGCAGTGCAGCAACTTGGAAATCAAAAGTGCATTCCATAAACAGTTTGTCAGAGATAGTAACTAGGTGACTGAAGCTTCTGCGGCACAAAATTCTAACTGGAGAATATGATTAACGACTCTTGGCTATGGATGTGTCCCATTGGAGAATATGAATTATGATACACCCAGGGGGTGGGTGAAAACCAGGGTCAAAGGAGACAATGAATGATGTGTCTCAGAGTCGGCTACGCCCAGGCAGTGTCGGACAGGTTAACTCCCAATAAATGCTTTTGAAGTTTTGGAAGTTTGGTTCGAGACTCAGGATTTAATGGAATCCTGACAACTTAATCACAGAAGTGGGTTGAGAATGAAATGGATTGGAGCTATTTTTTTGTTTAAGGAAAGCCATCCCTTCCTTGTATTAGAAGGAATTTACATACGTGCAGGGATGGTTTTGACTTCTGAGATGTATTCAGAGTTTCTCTGAATGAAAAAGAGGATGTGTGTGTGTGTGTTGATCGCGACCCAATGAGGTCAGTTAGAGAGATGAGAATGGGGTTTAAGTTATGTCCTGTGACTGACCTGCATTTTTCAATCATCAGCTGGAAGAGAGTCTGCTTAGATAAGCTAGCTTCTCCAATTTACTTTTGCAAGTGGTGACATAACAAACTTTTGCTCATACTCCAGTCATATAATTACTTTCCTCCTTTGCCGAAGCAGGCACCCAATAAATGCTAGACACTTCATCCAAATCCTTCCCTTGCTGATCTTAAACTAGGCAATTCTGGAAGTGGAGAGCTATAAAATTTTCCCAACAAAAGCAACTCCTTATTGAGTCAAATTCCACAGACTTGTTCCATGCCACTTGAGCTCACCTAGCAATTAGGGAAGGTTGCCCAAGCACTGTAAGTAATTAATGAAGACAATTTAAATACAATACTGTTTTGTTTTTGGTCCTGGTGTCCCTTTCCATGTCCTATTTCAATAGCCATTCTGCAACTTTGAAATTAGCCAGCAACAGACCTCTTTTTGAGAAATTCCCAATTATTTTCTTGAAGAACTGTGGTGGAGTGTAGTCTGGATTCCCAGGAGGGAGGAGCTTGCATTCCAGAGGACCAAGAGACAGCGGAGTTTAAGATCGCTTGGTAGGGAGAAAGAGAGCTAACAAGGCTCCCTCCCGAGCAGGGTATATCTATGGTGATGCAAATAGCTGCTTTCATTTGGCAAGATTTCTGTCTGCAGGTGAAGGAAAGTGCTCTGAAATAACTCCATTTGTCTTTCTTCATTTGGGGACAAGATCATAGCATCTCCAAACTGAGTTGATCCCCAAATTCACACTGTTTTTGCATACATTTAGGATGAACTCTGGAGCTGCAAATTGGAGACACACACTATGAAACAGCAAAGAGAGCATTCGCACACCCACAATGTTGGTTGCTTCACTTTAGGAGGTGGGGCTGAACAGCAGCTACAAGCCTCACACCCAGGCTTTACTGCTCTACAATTTAATGATCCTGGAGGATGCTGTTTGACACTGGAGCTGCAGGGACTCAACTGCAGGTCCCAGCTATGAATCACCACACCACATGACGCAACCTACAATGGGAGGAAACAGAGATCAGAAGGCAGCCCCCATTCTCCAGCTCGGAGTGCCATTAAAGAAGCCAACACCACCCACTGTGCCATACTCTGTACTTTTCTTGGGCTCCAGGCAGACAAATACCACCAAGACATCCCCAGCGGTGTTCAATTAAAATGTCACCCAAATAATATCAATAATTTAGCCTGGGTTTTTCTTTTTATCTTTACAATATACCGAGGTGTTTTTTGTTTTTAAAAGAAAAATAGAAAGGAATACAATGATGCTTCCAGCCCTTGTGAACAATTCGTTTACAAAAAGGGAGACGAAGCAGTTTTCCTGCATGCCTTTCCTCTGGCAATTCTGGTTCCATTTGCTGAAAGTGACTCGACTCTGGGAATGAAAATTTCAGGGAAATTCTCACAATGAAGGCTGGTTCTTGTTGCACTGACATGCTTCAGATTACGAAGGAAGGCAGGTGTGTGTCAGCCCCTCATTGTTCATTCGATAGCAACAGCAAAAGCACTTAGATTTATATCCTGCTTCACAGTGCTTTTACAGCCCTCTCTAAGAGATTTAGAGTCAGCCTGTTGCCCCCAACATTCTGGGTCCTCATTTTACCCACTTCAGAAGGGTGGAAGGCTGAGTCAATCTTGACCTTGGTGAGATTCGAACTGACAAATTGCAGGCAGCCATCAGTCAGCAGAAACAATCTGCAGTACTGCCTTCTGCCCACTGTGGCACTGTGGTTCATACTATGAGGCTGCTTCTCCTCTCTCCAAGTTGATAGGAGCATGAAGCTCCCTTTCCATTGCACATTTTATAGCTCCCTTATTAGGTTGTTCTTCCCTTCTCGTTTCTCCTTCCTTCCTCCCTTCCCTCCCTTCCCAAGCAATAGCACTTAGACTTATATACCACTTTACAGTGCTTTTACAGCCCTCTCTAAGAGGTTTACAGAGTCAGCCTCCAACCCCCAACAATCTGGGTCCACATTTTACCCACTTCAGAAGGATGGGAGGCTGAGTCAACCTTGAGCCTGGTGAGATTCGAATTGCAAAATTACAAACCGCCAGCAGCCAGCAGAAGTAGCCTGCAATACTGCATTCTAACCACTGAGAGAGAGGGAGGGAGGGAGGGAGAGAGCAATAGCACTTAGTCTTATATATCACTTTACAGTGCTTTACAGCATTGAGCCTGGTGAGATTTGACCTGCCAAATTGCAGGCAGCCGGCTGTCAGCAGAAGGAGCCTGCAGTACTGCATTCTAACCACTGCGCCACTGAACTATTCATTTGCCCTGAAGTCTGCATCCCACACTTCATTCAGACCCTGGCAGACCCCAAGAACCAAGAAAGAATTTGTCAGACCTGCCTCATTGTGAACCTTTAAGCAAGAACGATCCTTAACTCCATTTCTTGAGAAAGGTATAGTTTATTAAAGGTCAAGTGAAATACAATAGAGCAAAGCCAGAACTGAAATTCATGTGGCAAAACTCCCCAAGTATAACTTTTCCCCTCTTTCGTACTTCTCATTGCTGGTCCTCCATCGTACAATCATATTCAGAAAATAAGTTTTTGGAACAGTTATTTTAAGTGTGGGATGGCTTGCAGTTGTATTCCATTCCCAGCTGTGTGATCTTGAAATCGTGTCTCAGGAAAATACAGCAATCAGTGAAATCTTTTCCCCTCCCATCCAGTTGCCCCCCTCCCCAAGAGTTCATGGCAGACCGGTACCAAGAGACAGCAGAATGCAGATGTGAGGTGAGAGTACTGACAGACATTTTAAATTATTTCTGAGCAGTTTCCTTCATTGTTCTTAGCCTATAAACCAAGATCTTGCCAAATTAAAGCAACTCTCTGCATCAATATAGATATACATTGAGAATTGCTAGGGTGGAGCTTTCTGAACTCTCTTTCTCACAACCAGACTATTTAAGCTTTGCTGTCTCTTTGCTCTCTGGAATGCAGTCTGGGAATCCAGACTACATTCCACCACAATCCCAAAGAAAAGTAGCCTTAGGACCTCATCAGTGATGTTTCAGTCTCCATTGCAAGGCAGTCCTGCTCTTGAGAACTGGTGGGATATTTTAACCCTCCCCATTGTCTACCTATTTCTCTGCTCATATATTTGGTGGAGAATTTTCAGAAGTTACTCATGGCCCATTCTAGTAATCTGGATATCATGCCACATTTGGTTAGTTTCAACATTATCTAACCCAGCCAGCGTAGTTGTAAATCATAGTTAATGACATTGTGAATTATGCAGCTTACCGTGGTTAGTTAGAAACCATGATCAAAATAAGTTACAAGAGGTAGCTGAGTTAAGTTACGAGAGGTAGCTAAGCTTGTGTTTTTCCAGGAAAGAACAAAATTTAGCCAAACCTTTTCATTCTATCCTGAACCTATTAATAAAAATTCCCAAATTTGCTTGCCACAGATTCTACAGTGGAATTCTTTCTCTCACTAACATTCTTTGGGAAAAAAGCATTTTTGTTAATTTCCCCTTAACAAACTAAATCAAAATTGTGGAGAAAAAAATATTGCAGAAGAAAAATTCAGCTGCACCCTAAGGACAATACATTGGCCTTTCCAAACATACACAAGTAGAATCTTGCCTTGCAATCGTTCATTTAGTAACCATTTAAAGTTAAAATGGTCCTGAAAAAAAAAAGGGACTTACCACAGTTTTTCACTTACAACCACTGTGACATCCCCATGGTCACATAACCAAAATCCAGGTGCTTGGCAACTGCCTTATATTTATGACAGTTACAGGATCTCTGAGTCATGATTCTGATGACCAAAATCAATGGGAAAGCCATTAAAAATGGCAGTGATTCCCTTAACTGTGGCAAAGAAGGATGTAAAATGGGGCAAAACTCATTTAACAACTCACTGTGGTCATAAGTTGAGGACTATCTATAATTTATCCTAGAAGTGTCTTCTAATCATAGGCCTAACTATCAAGAGGCTTTTAATAACGGATTCTTGATACTTTAGATATTTCAAGTATTTGAAGGATGCCCGTTCACTCTTCGTGGTCTGCCCAGAAGATGTTTTTTGTCAGGATTCTAGCAATCACTCTAATTAAGTCATGATTCTCGAGCCAAACTTCAAAAAACTGCAAAGGATTTATTAGAGGTGACATACTGGCACTGCCCTGTATGAAGCCAACTCTGGCATACATCATTTACAGTCCCCTGTAACCCTGTTTCCCCCCTCTCCCCTGGGTATGTCATAAATAAGATTCTCCAATTGAGCACGTTCACAGGCTGGATGTCATCAATCACGTTGTCCAATTAAATATATTCACGGGCAAGTTTAGTTGCAATCTTTTAAAGAGAAGAGTTGGAATGTACTTTTGCTTTCAAACCACTGCACTGCTTTTCCAGATTTTCTTCCTCCCCTTATTTTTTTTTTTTGTATGGCAATTACTAAAACCGGCATAGGAATATTTTATGAGTTGACAGTTTTGCCATTGCTATTAATTCGGCCACTCTCTCTAACCCCCTGATCTCACCGATGCCTAAGATATCTCGCTTGGGGGCATCGAAGATCCACAGAAGCTGAGCAGGTCGTCCAAACTGGTTTTACCATTCTCACATTCCATTTCCAGTATTTACTCAACTTAATTTAATCCACTCACTAGCACAACATAGCCCATCTTTTAAATTGCTATCTACCTTCATCCAATAAATATGTCAGAAGACTGCTACGTACTTAACGGTAAGCCAAAATTAGAAATGACATATTGAAATGAGAATTATACTGCAGCCCATCTTAAGGTCAGGGATAAATGCGAGGCCTGCCATAAAAAGTGAGAAAGAGGGACATCCATCGTTTTCCATTAGGATCATGACATATATGCACATACACTCGCAGCCACTCATCGTCAAGGCTAGCAAAGATCTCACACAACGTCTAGAGTAGCATTCCCCATCTTGATGGTCAGGCTTCACTGCCAACACCAAGAAAGACATCTTGTGATTCTTCTGAACAGTTTTCTTCATTGTTCCTCGCTTATAGATAGAATCTTGCCACACTAAAGCATGTTAACACCCCCCATAAAACATATATTCTGGGAACTATTAGGGAGGAGGTGTCTTTACCCTCTTTCTCATACACAAGCTATCTGAACTTAATTTTCTCTTGCTCCTCTAGAATGAACCCCTCCCTCCTGGGAATCCAGGCTACATTCCGTAACAGTGATTCCAATTAATACCTGGAGTTCAAGTACTGAAAATCACCATGCTAGCTAAGGGGGAAAATTGCACTCCAGCAAATACAGAAAATACCAGGCTTAACAATATCTTTTTAAAAAGTAAACCAGCATGGAAGAAAAAAAAAAAAGATTAACTCGTGCATTCTTAAAATAGAGTTGATATAACCTCAATTCATTGGATGAAATAATGCTGTCTAGGTACCTGCTATGCAATTTCCTCACATTTTTCTTCCTTTGCAAAAATAAAAACTTCTCTTTTTCCAGGGACGCCTCTGGGTGCCTGAGAATTTGTTTCATATTTCTCACAGTAAGTTTTTAAAATTTTGTCTACCTGGCAGTGACATGGGTCGCTGCAATTCTTTTCCCTATTACATACGATTCCATCCCAATGCACCTTGTAAGGGCTTTTTCAAAGGGTTGCCTCTAAGAATTATCAGCCGCACAGAGAGCTACAGCCAGCCAACAAGAGGATTGCAGGATGCAAGACAAAGCCTTCACACACGTTCCTCACTCACCCATCGCTAACGAAATAGAACACACCACCCATGAGAACAACTCTCAAAGTTTCTTGTCCCTGGAATGACATTTTGAAGAGCATCACTTTCAGCCAAAGGAATGAGAACTGCTAACAGGGGAAATGTAGGAAGCAAGGCAGTTGGGAAAGAAAAAAGATCCAACATGTAAGAAGGAGGTATGAGATGGGGCTGGGAGACATGTTCATTGGCATAGGGCTAAAGATAACTCAAGCAAGAACATCTCTCATTTCATCTTTGGATGCCTTCAAGGAGAAGCAGAAATGCCATGTTGGGATATTTTCAAGTGCATGAAGCATGAAGTTGAACTTCAAAGGCTTCCTTTCGGCCTACGTTTCTATGGTCAGTTCCGTGATGGAGAATTTGGGGGAGGATTCAAACTATGGATTATTTGTAGCTCTGGGTGGAAATGAGAGGGTTCGTGGTCCTCTAAAAGCTTGGCTGTTTTCTTGCAGATGTTTCCTTACGCAAACGAGATAACACCATCGGTGCTGATGATGTTCCCTAATTTGGTAATGAAACGTCTTGCATAAAAAACAACCAAGCTCAGAAAGCAGCAAGGACCCCTCACTCCAACTTCATTGTTTGAGAGGCTGCTACAAAGAAAGGGGGGGGGTCAAATTATTCTCCAAAGCACCAGAGGGCAGGACAAGAAACAATGGTTGGAAACTAATCAAAGAGAGAAGCAACCTGGAATTTAGGAGAAACTTCTTAACATTGGGGACAATTAACCAGTAGGACATCTTGCCTTCAGAAATTGTGAGCGCATTAGAGGCTTTTAAGAAAAGACTGGACAGTAACTTGTCTGAAATGGCATAGGGTCTCCTGCTTGAGCAGGGGTTGGACTAGAAGACCTCCAAGGACCCTTCCAGCTCTATTCTATTCTATTCTATTCTATTCTATTCTATTCTATTCTATTCTATTCTATTCTATTCTATTCTATTCTATTCTTTGGACTGACCTTTTCAGAAATGCTACAAATGGTACAGTTTCCTTTTTTCTATTCTATTCTATTCATTATTATATTGTAATTTCATTATTCTAATTCTAATTCTATCCTATTCTATTAACTGTCCTTTTCAGAAATGCCACAAATGGTACAGCTTCCTTTCTTATTGGCAAGCAAGTAAGAAAGGAAGACATTCTATTGACAGTATGAATAGACCTCCCTTCCTACAAGCTGCTGATCCCCATATCAAAGCTAACCTGAAAGCTAAACACACTGCAGTGTGATTATCAAACTGTCTGCAATGCTGTGAGTTCACATCCCGATAAGGGATATATATGCCTGACCAGTTCCTATGAGAAGGAAAGCAGACCTGTAATGCCTCCTCCTGATCAGGAATAAATATAGCAATATTTCAGAAGGTTTGGGAAAAGCCCAGGGGCCAAATTATTTCAAGAACCCGATCCAGGCAACAAATGGCCTAGCATTCTTATGACAGCAAAAAATGACCTCAGAGCAGGAAGGATTCAGTTGTGTTATGGTCTGGTACTGGGGAGAAAAACTGATATCGTGGAATTCAGTCAGCAGAAATATGGCTAGGAATACCAAGGAGCAGATGCGTTACCCATGACTCATTACACTGGGATGCATTACACGAAGTTAATGTTTCATGTCTTCAAAGAAAGAAGCAGGAGCTGCAGCAGAAGATACAGGGTGAGCATCTGGCGGAGTTCTGTGCTCATCCATCAGAATGAACGGGTCGGATTCATTTTCATCGAGACCACACGGATATTCGGGCAGCAAATGAGCCACGCGCGAAGATGGTACATAGATTGGTATCATCCTCTGGGTCCTTCATTGAGATGCAGGGGGACCATCATGTGTTGGTTGTTATGGTAACAGGAGTTTCATCCAAAACAGCAGCGTGCATCGGTTTGCCCAGAACTTTAGCCCCAAGCTTTGAGAACTTTGCTGTGGTGAAAGGACAAGGACTTTTCGTCAGGGCTGGGCTTCAAAAATTTTAGCGATGGCTTCTCTGCCCGCTTGCTGGGTGGAACAAAAGATCATTCCTATATGTCAATGTTTTTCAACCTTAGCAGAATTCTGGGAGTGGAACTCCACATATCTTCTTCACACTGTCGAGGTTGAAGAAACATGGATATATAGCATTGCAATTTCACCACTTCTTTGAATACCAAGTATAAATAAATATATAGAGCCCCCCCAAGGTCCCATTTAAGCTGGCTTATGCAAACTCTGAACTGTCCATTTGAGATCTCTTCCTTTGTTGCTTTAAACACATTCAGGTCTTTTTAAAGCAGTAGCATTTTTTTAAAAAAAAATATATAGGCTCAACACTGCACCATCGGTCACCAGCTAGAAAGAGACACTTGTGTCTGCCTGCATTACATAATTCGGAAGGAGAAAAGACACTAAAGTTTGATGCATCATCATGCTCCCTTCAGAGTTTATAGGGCTTGACTATCTATGCACTTCCTGCAGTAAGACTAGAAGAGGGAGGTGGGGAAAAAGCTTGTTGTCCCTTAATCGGAATAAGATCATGCTTTCTTAGCCTTGCCAAATTTTGGCACAAGAGGATAATCTGAGAAGATTGTTCATTTGCCAGCTTTTAACTTATTTTTTGAATGCGTCATGCCAAATGCACAGAAAGGCCCTTTAGTGGGGAAGGGGATTTGAAAGACAAAATGCAGAAATGTACCAAGAGTATAGCTGGGGAGAGAAAAATGCCTGTTTTACATTCCTAATTTATAAGAGGCTGAAAAATTTGCCTATTATAGTGGCAGGTTTTTATTCATTTAGCACACTTGGATGCATTGCGTGTCTCCCGATTGTCGGCATCTCATTTTTATTCACCTTCCCTGTAATTTCCCCCACTCCACTCCTCCTTTCCAAATAATGTGCTTCTAAAACTAAGTCCGCAATTTCTCCTGGTTTTTTTTTTTTTTTATCTCTTAAAAAAGAAGTTTGCTTGCTTTTTTTTTTTTTTTTTAACTTTATTCACTGGCTGTCTGAGAAGTTCTTCCTCATTTCTCTCAGGGGGTATTTTTTGAGCTAAACTTTATTAACACAGGGAAGCGAGAGATGCTACAGCTTATAATTTCATTCCCCCTTCCCTTTCTCTGAGTTTCCAATTTGAAAAGCCTCCGTTGAGGAGTTCCTTTGAACAGAACAACCCTAAGGGGAGATGAGCAGGGATGGGATTCACATGGTTTGGCCCAGTTCAGGCGAACCAGATGTTTAAATTTACATCGGGTTTGCCGAACCGGTAGTTGAAGCAACCGGCTGGCCTCGCCCAACCCGCCCTCCCCTCCCAGGAGGCTCCACATGGCACTATGTGGATGCAAGTAAGTGCAGGGGCCACGCGTAGCTCCGGGAGGGCGGAAAACGGGCCAAACCAGAAGTTCTAGAAGTCTGGAAACAGGCCGGTTTTTGGCTTCCAGAGGCCCTCTGGAGCCCAGGGAGGCCATTTTCGGCCCAAGGGAGGCCCGAGGGAGGCCTCCAGACTCTGGGAAAGGTGATTAATGGCCAAACTGAAAGTTCTGGTAGGCCGCGGCCACCATGGCCATGGCCATCCTGCAACCAGGCAACCGTAGGCATGGCAGGGGAAGGTTACTGCAAAATCCCCACATTCCCTCCCCACCCCACTTAACCTGCTTTCCAGCTCCGTTCTCCTATGCAGGGCAACCAAAGAAGACCCAGCCAATCAGCTGGGACTCTGGAGGCAGGGAATAGATGGGGGCGGGGCCAGTCAGAGGTGGGATTTGCCGGTTCTCCGAACTACTCAAAATTTCTGCTACTAGTTCTCCAGGACTGGTCAGAACCTGCTGAATACCACCTCTGACCAGGCAGAATCTTCTTCTCCCAGTCTCCCAAGGACTTTCTCACAATACCAGTACAATTGTACAATGAAAAATCGGGCATCAATACATCCAATTTGGCCAGTTATTCACCAAAGAAACAGGTGATCTCACTGCTCTTACTACTTCAGAAAAGCATACAAAAAACAAAAACAAATTCTCTTCCATCAAAGAGAAAGAACCAAGGCTACAAGGGCCTTTCCCTATATTACAAGATGCATTTGGTCATTAGCCTAAACAGAGCCACAATTCTGACAAAGCATAGCTTTTTTTCTCAGGCACATTACAGTGAGAGCCACATAGACTCCTAATCATGCATGGCTAATTTTACCTCTTTTCCAATTCCCTGCCTCCTTCGGGTTTCTTAGACAATCTCACTCCATCTTTCTCCTTCTCCCTTTCTCCGGCAACGCAATAGGCCATTTCCAAAAGCAGAACCAAACACAATTTAAAAAGGCTGCCATCCGTTATCCTGCTTCCCATTTGCAAAATGTATAATAGAAGACTCGGAAGACATAACATTACAGCAAAAGTGGTCCCCAAGCCTTCCCAGCCTGTTGAGAATTATAGGATGGAGATGTATTTGGAGATCTCTCGCATGAGAAGAAAGCTTGAGATAAACGAAGTGCTCTCCTTCCTTTGATGCCGCTTTGGAAGCCACCTTTTGTTAAATAGGGCAATACCAGCACTTAGGAAAGAAAAATACCGATGGTGTTACATTTCACCACAAAGTAAAGCAGCAATAAAATTAGAGAGGAATTAGGGAATGAATCCCCCAGGAGTGTCTTCCCACATTCAAGGTTGCTTGGTGAATTAGATCTTTCACGGATAATTTTTATTTCTTTGTGGCTAATAAATATTTGTGCACAAACAGGAAGGCCTTGAAAGTCAGACCGTCCTAGCCTATTTGGGGCCTCGGATTCAGCTGCTTCTGCTTTCTCTCCTCACAACAGGGACCAAGAGGGACTCCTGCTAGGAGGAAAATAAACCAAACAAGCCCCTGAAGGCCAGACGAGGAATAATGGATGGAAATTGAATCAGGAGAGATTCAGCCTGGAAATTAGGAGAAACTTTCTGGCGGTGAGAACAATCAAGCCATGGAACAGAAGTTGCCTTCAGAAGTTGTGAGAGCATCATCACTGAGGCTTTCAAGAAGAGACTGAACTGCCATGTGTCAGAAATGGTGTAGGGCCTCCTGCTTGGCCGGGAGGTTGAACTAGATGACCTACAAG
This sequence comes from Hydrophis major, assembly GCA_033807585.1. Lineage (NCBI taxonomy): Eukaryota > Metazoa > Chordata > Lepidosauria > Squamata > Elapidae > Hydrophis > Hydrophis major. The sequence continues at coordinate 23,377,947 of CM066334.1, read as the reverse complement.
GTCCCTTCCAACTCTATTCATCTATATCTGTAACTAAGGAATTACACCAGGTTCAAAAGCTGCAACAGCAATGCAACCAATGTGGTCAAGTTCAACGGCCACCAATGTTTTGATGCTCTCCAGTTCCACGGAGAGAGGTTTTTCCATGGACCAGAGAGAGTGTGGTTTCGTGTACTGTCCGTATCCTATGGATGGGGCTTCACTTGTTTGCACAGCCCGGTTACTGGAATGCCATGGATAGATGCTAAGGACATGGGCCAGGGATTGGGGACCCCTGTTCTAGTGGTTAAAGCACCAGGCTAGAAACAGGGAAGGGGACATAGTGGCTCAGTGGCTAATACACTGAACTTGTCGATCAGCAGTTTGGTGGTTCAAATCCCTAGTGCCGCATAACGGAGTGAGGTCCCGTTCCTTGTCCCAGCTACTTCTCATAATATCTTCAGGTTAATTCTATTCTCACCTTTCCCAACTCATTCAACCTAAGATTCCACTTCCATAAACTCCCAGCTAGTGTGTCTGTTGCAATGTTCCAGCCCATCGGAAGGACCTCCTTAAACTTTAAAATGACATGCCAGCCCCTTAAACTTTGTGAAAATGTTATAATCACCTCTATTGTGTACCAGACTCCCTGCTGGGATGAATGCAAGGACAACAATGTGCAGCATGCTCAATTAAAAAAAAAAACGCAGCTCAATAAAACACACTTGCTAAATTCATAAGCAGACAAAGCCTAAGCAAATCCATCAGTGCCTTGGCTTCATGCGATGGGCTGGTTCATATAAGAGATGAAGTCGGGGGCTGACAACAGCAGCAAATTGAACCAGAAATGCCCCCCCAGTTTCATTTTAACCCCCCCCAAAACCATGCAGATTATCAAAACTAGCTAACTCCCCTCTTCCCATCACCTCCTCGGAAGCAAGGTTCATATTTCTTTCTTTCTCTCTCTCTTTGTCTCTCTTTCTCCCTCCCTCCTTCTTTCTTTCTCTCTCTCTTTCCTTCCTCCTTCTTCCCTCTTTCTTTCTTTCTTTCTTTCTTCCTCCTTCCTTCCTCCTCCTCCCTCCCTTCCTCTTTCCTTCTTTCTTCCTTCCTTCCTTCCTTCCTCCCTTCCTTCCTCCTCCTCCCTCCCTTCCTTCCCTCCTCCTCCCTCCCTCCCTTCCTTCCCTCTTTCTTTCTTTCTTTCTTTTTCTTCCTTCCTTCCTTCCTTCCTCCTCCCCCTCCCTTCCTCCTTCCTTCCCTCCTCCTTCCCGCGCCTCCTTCCTTCCTTCTTTCTTCTTTCTTTCTTTCTTTCTTTCTTTCTTTCTTTCTTTCTTTCTTTCTTTCTTTCTTCCTCCTTCCTTCCTTCCTTCCTCCTCCTCCCTCCCTTCCTCCTTCCTCCCTTCCCCTCCTTCTTTCTTTCTTTCTTTCTTTCTTTCTTTCTTTTCTTTCTTTCTTCTTCTTCCTCCTTCCTTCCTTCCTTTCTTTCTTCCTCCTTCCTTCCTTCCTCCTCCTCCCTCCCTTCCTCCTTCCTTCCTTCCTTCCTTCCTTCCTTCCTTCCTTCCTTCCTTCCTTCCCTCCTCCTTCCCTCCTCCTTTCTTCTTCTTTCTTTCTTTCTTTCTTTCTTTCTTTCTTTCTTTCTTTCTTTCTTTCTTCCTCCTTCCTTCCTTCCTTCCTCCTCCTCCTCCCTCCCTTCCTCCTTCCTCCTTCCTCCTCTTCCTTCCTTCTCTTCTTTCTTTCTTCTTTCTTTCTTTCTTTCTTTCTTTCTTTCTTTCTTTCTTCTCTTCTTCTTCTTTCTTCCTCCTTCCTTCCTTCCTTTCTTTCTTCCTCCTTCCTTCCTTCCTCCTCCTCCCTCCTTCCTCCTTCCTTCCTTCCTTCCTTCCTTCCTTCCTTCCCTCCTCCTTCCCTCCTTCTTTCTTTCTTCTTTCTTTCTTTCTTTCTTTCTTTCTTTCTTCTTTCTTTCTTTCTTTCTTTCTTCTTTCTTTCTTTCTTTCTTTCTTCTTTCAACAACTCAAGCTGGCAAACATATCTAATACTCCTCTCTCCCCCTCTTTTCCCCCCCAACAGCAAAAGGACCAGCACAAAATCACCCAACTGGCTTTCATGCCTAAGACAGGACTAAAACTCACAGTCTCCCAGTTTCTATATTTGAGCCAGTTGAAATGTGTATGAGCCAGTAGCTCCTGGTTAAAAGGCAGGCAGGACAGCACCACTCCTAGGGCTGAAGGCTAGACTGGGAGTCAAATGACACCCCTGAAGAAGGAAGTAAGGTGTATTATTATTTTTCCTTTATTTTGATTCTGCCTTTATTGTTTTTAGCAGTAACTCAAGGTGGAGAACAGAGCTAATACTCCTTTCTCCCTCCTATTTCCCAATGACAACAGCCCTGTGAGGCGGGTTGGACCGAGACAAAGTGACTGGCCCAAGATCATCCAACTGGTTTTCATGGCTTAAGCAGGACTAGAACTCACACTCTCCCTGTTTCTAAAGGTGCCCCTTGTACATCCATGCTAGTCGTTTCCAACTCTAGGGGGCGCTGCTCATCTCCGTTGCAAAGCCAAAGAACCAGCACCGTCCCAAGACGTCTCTGTGGTTATGTGGCTGGCAGGAATAATCACTGGGTGCACAGAACGCTGTTCCCTTCCCACCAAAGGGGTCCCTATTTTTCTACTTGCATTTTTTACATGCCTTCGAACTGCTAGGTTGGCAGAAGCTGAGACAAGGAACGGGAGCTCACTCGTGACGTGGTGCTGGGGATTCGAACCGTCGAATTGCCGACCTTTCTGATCGACAAACTCAGCTTCTTAAACCACTGAGCCACTGCGTCCCCATTAATTACTATTAAATGTTAGGTAGTCCTCAACTTATGATCATTCCTTTAGCAACAGCTCAAAGTTACAGCGGCACTGAAAGGGGTGACTCCCTAGTGGTCCTCACAAAGCTGCCCATCGCAGCATCTCTATGATCACATGAACAAAATTTGGGTACTTGGCAACCAGCATGTATTTACATGGCTAGTGTCCCAGGATCATGTGATTGCCACATGTGACCTTCCCAACCAGTTTTTGACAAGCAAAGGCAAGGGGGGGGGAGCTGGATTTGCTTAATGACCACATGATTCACTTAACAACAACCCTAGCAAAAAAAAAGTAATAAATTGGTTGCATCCCACTTCATAACTGCTTTGCTTAGCGATGGAAATCGTAAGCTAGAATATTCAGATCTCATGAGCATTTCATGGCGAAAAGGGTGGGGTTTTTTTTTAGCTTAACAATTTTTTAGCTTAACAATTTTCATCCTTTTTTGTCCCATTTTTTCTACAAGAATTCCCTAGTAGCTGCAAACTGGGGCAAGATGGTAATTATAATTGGGAGATCAAATGCCTCTATCTCCTTTCATCTCTGGACCTTTGATTGTCCTGTGGTGGCTAGTCTGTTACATGAACGTCACGTGACGTATTAGTACCACTTTATAAAGACTTAGTAACACCACACTTGGAATGCTGCATCCAGTTTTAGTCACCACAATATTAAAAATAATGTTGAGATTCTGGAAAGAGTGCAGAGAAGAACAACGAAGATGATATGGGAACAGGAGACTAAGTCATAAGAAGAACAATTGCAGGAATTGGGTTTGACTAATCTAGTGAAAAAAAGGACTAGGGGACACATGATATTGTGGTTAGCCAGCAGTAGGTGTGGACGGCTGAGGAGCACGAGGACTCAGATGATGAGCCAGGACCATCACGGAGTGGACTGCTGCCTTCAGAGATTGTGGGGGCTGGCAGCAGCGATGAGGAGATTCCCGAGGAGCCTGTGCCAAGTGCACATGCATGCAGGATTGCTTGCAGGAAAGAGCAGCTACAACAGCACAGGCGACTCGGGAGTAAGGCTACAAGGTAATGGCCCCTCCTTCAAGAAGATAAAAGCCAGCTGTGAAACGAACGTTCTTTGCAGAAGGCAAAGACGTTTTGAAACTCCAGCCTCGTGGACATTCCAGTATCCTGAGTTTGTACTTGAAGATTCTTGTGTTGCGAATTATTTCTTGTCTGTTATCTTTTGGCAAGTCTTGCATAGCTTGGCAAGGTTTGTGCTTATCACAGGTTATTGTTTCGCAGAAGTATTACAAGGTTTCTGTTCCCTTTGGATTGTGTTTGATTTGTTGGAAAAGGGCCTGGGTCAGAACACATGACAGCAGTGTTTCAATATTTGAGGGTTGTCACAAAGAAGAGAGGGGTCAATCTATTTTTCAAAGCACCAGAAGGCAGGACAAGAAACAATGAATAGATCCTAAACAAGGAGAGAAGCAATCTAAAACTAAGGAGAAATTTACTAATGGTGAGAACAATTAACCAGTGGAATGCCTTGACTTCAGAATTTGTGGGTGCTCCAAAACTAGAGGCTTTTAACTGGACAGCCATTTGTCTGAAATGGTCTAGGGCAGGGGTCTCCAACCTTGGCTCCTGGAAGCCTGGCGGACTTCAACTCCCAGAGTTCCACAGCCAGCGGCTGTGGAATTCTGGGAGTTGAAGTCCGCCAGGCTTCCAGGGGCCAAGGTTGGAGACCCCTGGTCTAGGGTCTCCTGCTTAAGCAGGGGATTGGACTAGAAGACCTCCAAGGTCCCTTTCAATTCTTATTTTATGTCTATGATGATTTTTTGACCCTACCTTGGACAGCGTATATCTATGAAAGAATGTTGGTAGCATCCAAGAATAATTTTTAAACTACAAAAGTTAAATAAAGTATATGCCACCAAGCGACATTCCAATTTTTGGTTGAAAAAGAAAAAGAAAAGGCATCCAATATAAATCATACATCATTAAAAAAAAAGCATTCATTTTTTTCCCCAGCTGGTTCTCATTTGTTTTGATAAAAGGCAATTTACCTTGGAAAGGTTGATGAGATATGTAGAGAATCATTCTAAAAGTCAATTTTCTAAATGTTTGGAACAAGCTGGGAAACTTTCATCATAGTTTTTAAAGGTCTGGAAGAAAAATTTCCTTTGAGATTTAGCGGTTTCATTAGTGAAACACTCAGATTTTTTTTTTTTAAAAAAAAACATAACATGTTGCTTAGCAGCTTTCTTATTGCTGAGTTGAAGATTTTTCCACTTGCTCTTGTGGAAAATTAGAGCAGGTGATTTGCTGTTCTTAACGTTGATCAGTGTTCCCATTCCACTGCCTGTGTTTTAAGTCACTGCAGTATTCTATTTTCCTCTGAATTAAAATGTAACAGAACCTCACAGACTACCTACTGAGGTTGCCCTTAGATGACGTCCAAATAAACAGGGAAATATTGTTTTAATATCTGTATTGTCAAAGAGGATTCAAAACTGTCTCACTCGTGTGCTGGTTGATGAAGGTATTAAAGATTTTTTTCCCCCATGCCAGTGAAAAACAACTTATAATATAAAGCTGCCAATTTGAAAATTCCACGTCTAACATTTGGAGGCTTTAATATGTCGAATCTGGAAATCAAGAACTTCTTTTTAAAGTTGTGTTTCTTTTAGAAATTAAGTTCATCTGACATTAGCTTTTTAACTACCACCTTGATTAATCACACAATTAAAAAATGATTTTGCAAAGTTTACACCTCAGCAGTGCTACTTATTTTAAGACAACGGTGGGTGTGTAAATAACAGTTTTATAAGCAGAAGTTAACACTTGCCAACAAGTGAACACCCTAGTTCCCATGCAGCCCTGATGAAAAAAAAAAAAGTTTTTGTCTTTTCCAGACTTTTCCAGTCTGGAAAAACATCATGGTATTTTGTTTGCACATATGACAATGGCAGCAAGATTTCTATTTGCCTGGCATCAAAAGGATTTGATGATCCCTATAATAGAATAGTGGTTGGTAAAACTGATAGCTTTGATTACAGTAAAGACATTGGCTAAATTTAATACCAATTGGAAACCCTTTTTGGATTTTTTGCAAACTGGAAAAAAAAAAAGAAATGATGACATTATGGATTTGAATATTAGGAATATGCATAGATTATTAAAAAAGGAAAGGCACATTTTTATTATTAGAAGCAAGAACTGAACTCAAGTTTTATTTATATCTGCTGTAAAAGAAGCTGGAAAGCATTATATTTTGGGGTCCATTTATTTATATTTATATTTATATTTATATTTATATTTATATTTATATTTATATTTATATTTATATTTATATTTATATTTATATTTATATTTATATTTATTCTTAAGTTTTCACGGGTATTTACATGTATGGCATTCAGCTTTGTTCGGGTATTTTCCCACGTCATTGTAGTTGTTCTTTTAAAGTTGTAGCAACGTTTCAGCAGAATCTCATCTGCCATCATCAGGCTTCTGTATTGTGTTCATCTGTGAGTCAGACTTTTACAGTTGTTTCAGTTTTAAATTGGGGGCAGCCTATTGCTGTGCCAGAATGGTTTTTTCTTCATCCTGATTGGTTGGGAGTCTTGGTCTGTGTTTAATGGTCTTGGAGTTTGCTGTGTTCTGCTTGATTGGTGTTTCTAATATCTTATGTCTGGTTTTTTGGCTATTTTTGTCTTGATTGGCTGGCAACATTGTGTTTCCTGTATTGGAAGCTTTTAGTGCGGCTTGGCTCTGAGTAAATGGATGGCTATCATTTGTTAGGAAGCTGGGTTTCATCTGGGTGCTTGGTTGAGGTGCGTTTGAACTGGAGGTATCAGAGGGAGTCTGTTTGTGCCCAGGTGTTTGACTGGCTTGTGGTGTGGAGATATTTTTGTTTGAGAGTGCAGGCTTCCAGATAATTGACAGTCTGGTGGAGTCATCTCTTCTATTCATGCTTTCAGGTCTTTTTTCAATTTCTATGGCTTCTCTGATAATTCTGTAGCTGGGGTTTTCTATAGTGGCTAGGGTTTTGGTGCCATTGAAGTCGATGCTATGACCTGTGGCTTTCAACTTTGCTACAACTTTAAAAGCACAACTATAATGACGTGAGAAAATACCTGAACAAAGCTGAATACCATACATATAAATACCCGCGAAAACTTAAGAAAGCATTTATATTTATATATACACATAGCATTTCTGCGATTTCTCTCTATATTCTTTCCATTCTCTTTCATGACTATTAACTTTTTGATCATTTTTTATTTCTTACTTTCAAAAGATGTAATAAAACTATACAAACAAAAAGTTTTAGATCATTTTATCACTGTTATATAGTTTTTTTTTTATTGTATTGGTAAGGTTGTATCATTTTTATTTGTGTTCACTAAATTCATTGATCAAAAAAAATATACGATCCTCAGTCATGAGAGTCCTCAGGGCAAGATAAACAAAAATCAAGATGACAGTCACAAATTAGCACCAAAAGCCTTCTCCTTTTTATGGGCATTACATATATGAACCATATAACAGAAGGGGTGGGGCTACAATGTACAGTTCTGACTGCATGTTGACTTTTTTGACCACAGCCTACAAATATCTCTGGAGACAACCTTCTATTGCTTGAAAATCAGCCCACAGCTCAGGTGTGAAGAATCAGACCACACATTAAGTTCCAGTTAAAATAACGTATTGCTCAAGTCTATACCCAAGAATCAACTAATTAACTAATACTTGTCACTAAATTGGCATAGAATTAAAGGGGAGCTGGACTTCGAACATTTGTGGGAATGTAACAACTCCAGGCTAATTACTCTCTTGACTCCATCACCATACTTTGCCTGTTCTTCTCCTACACCACCCATTCCAAAATGTCCTGTTATGGCATCGTAAATCATGGTAATGTCTTTCCTTCACTCTGCTTTGTTAGTAAACAGGAATATTAGGGGCAATTCCCCCAGATTTATAATCTTCTACCTGACTGTCTTCCCTGGTTTGAATCCATCCTTTGAAAGGCTGAATTCCACTTTGATTGGTGAGGCTTCCAAGTTGGCCCTTATTACACATACACACACCCATTTATTTTTTAAAAAAATCTCAGTCTTTGCTCCTGCCAATTTTTACAGAGAATAACAACACTGTTTGCTAATTAGCGTCAATCACAGAGTCGTTACAGAACTAGCTGAGAAGTTAACAATATTTGTTGTAAGTATTCGTTCCTAAAGACTGTATGATAAGCACACAAGCACTTCTTTTCTTATAGTAAAGGTAAAGGTTCCCCTTGCTAGTCGTTTCCGGCTCTAAGGGCGGTCCTCCTCTCTGTTGCAAAGCCAAAGAGCCAGCGCTGTCCGAAGACATCCGTGGTCATGTGGCCAGCAGGACTAAACGCCTTTGAAGGCGCGTGGAACACTGTTACCTTCCCACCAAAGTGATCCCTACTTTTCTACTTACATTTATATGTGCTTTCAAACTGCTAGGTTGGCAGAAGCTGGGATTAGTAACAGGAGCTCACTCCATTACGCGGCACTAGGGATTCGAACCACTGAACTGCCGACCTTTCTGATTGACAAGCTCAGGGTCTTAGCCACTGAGCCACCATGTCCCTTGTATTCAGCTAATGAATATTCATCTATTATTCACCTAGTTAGAAATCTTGTCAGAATATAGCAACCAGCTGCATAACGATTAAATAAACTCTGAATCTGTAGGGAGGGTCTGTCTTTGCTCTCTTCCTGCCTACCAAACATGCAAAGCTCCTCTGTCTCTTTGCCCTCTGGGAAAGAGCCCCTTCAGCGGTTCAAATCCCCAGCGCCGTTTAATGGAGTGAGCTCCCGTTCCTCATCCCAGCTTCTGCTAGCAGTTCAAAAGCACGTAAAAATGCAAATAGAAAAATAGGGACCACCTTTGGTGGGAAGGTAACAGTGTTCTGTGCGCCTTTGGTGTTTAGTCCTGCCGGCCACATGACCATGGAGACGTCTTCGGACAACACTGGCTCTTTGGCTTTGCAACGGAGATGAGCAGCGCCCCCTAGAGCTGGAAACGACTAGCATGTATGCGCGAGGGGAACTTTTACCTTGACCTTAACTATTCAGAAGTCACTCCCTGTGTTGTTCTTGGTTCTTTGGGTCTGACAAGGGCATAATGTCCCTTTGGTCTTTAAGGAATTCTGTTTCTGGCCAGGAAAGCAAACAAGCAGCTTCGGACAGCAGCAGTCTACCTTAAAGCATCTCCAAGTATGGCAAAAAAAAAAAAAAAAAAAAGCAAAACGGGGTATCAAAATATGTGAGCATATGGCTAGAACCATTGGTGTGTTTGTTCCACTGTCTTTTTTTTTTTCTTGACTGAGCAGACTTTTTGGGGGCTGAAAACATGCCCAAAGGATGGGGAAACATGAGAGCATATTGGATGTGTTCACCATACAGGGATGATATGTACCCTCTGGCCAAGCAGTGAGTCTTAATTGTATTCCTTCCCCTTCATTTGTATACGATGCCATTTTCTTTGGAAAGTAATCCACCATGCAGCACACACACACACACACCATGTGTAGGGGTGATGCATTGAACTGCCAAAATGACAATAGCCATCCTCTTCCGACGCTTGTAGGTGAGCATCCCAGGCAGAAGATGGATTGAAGACAGGGCCATTTTTGTCTAAAGAATCAAGCGAAAAGAAGCCCAGAAAGAGGAGGAGAGGCTGACATTGGATGATGGCTTGGGAGAAGGCAATTGTGAAGTGTCAGGAACTGATTAATGGGGGGTACCCATTCTCTCAGCAGCAGTGGTCAAGTCCAGGGAGCACCCAACCAGAGAGCAACGTGTAGGTCATGCACGGAAATAAGGCAGAACATTCTCCATGCGCTTTTGGTGCATTTCCAAATTATGTTTGCCAAGAATTGGGAAACTATCGATCTTGAGCTATTGCTGGACATCACGCAGCCCACCCAGCTATGGCCGTAACGCTGAGCCCTGCAGATCAGCAATCCTCAAGAGTCCCAGGTTCTCAGCCCTGATTTATGCTCTTCCCATTGTGGAATGAATCATGTTGTGTTGCGCCAAACGAGAAACTCGGCCTGCTTCAGCGTCATCAATGCTTATTAATATCTAGACCACAGTTTCTCAACTTTGGCAAGTTTTAGATAGCTTGACTTCAATTCCCAGATTTTCTCCAGACCATCAGGCTGGTGTGGGAATTCTGGGAGTTGAAATCCATCCATCTTAACCCAAAGGTGCTTTTTCAGGAGGCAACTGGACTTTCTTGTGCTTCAACCACCCTCCCAAAAAAAAGCAGAGGACCAGCTGTCTACAAGGAATATAAATCCTTCCCTTCCCCATCCAGTCAGAGCTGAAGAAGCTTCTTGGATGAGAAGCGAAACGTCTTCAAAAGGAAAAAAAAACAACAACAAGTAAGTCAGTTGCCTCCAGAAAAAAAACACCTTTGGAACAAACTTGACCTGGTTGGCTGAGAATCTCTACAAACTTCCATCCATCTTAAATTTCACAAGGTTGAGAAATGCTAGTCTAGATTAAGAAGGTGAGTCATTTGGGTTACTAATGATCTGTTATGGTTGGTGGGGCATAGCAACGGAATCCTTGCTAATTTGCTGGTTTGGTTTTACCCAAGTATAATATGTGCCAGAAGGTAGATTTTCTGGGTATGAGGGATACTTTTGAAGTGCCCCAAATTGGAGAAGGAAGTTTGGAACTGCCGCCTAGTTGGACACAGAGGCCAAGATAAAGTTCGTATATCTATCTATCTATATAAAAGTGAAGTACCCCTCATGCATCATCACAAAATCTCCAGAACCGTAAAGCCTACAAACTTGAAATTTGGCACTTATGTTCCTCTTGGCCTTTAAGTGCTCACTAAGAAAGGATTTTTCAAAATGACCATCAGAGCATTAGTATTTTGTATATTATTATTAACATGCTCTGATGCTAAGGAGTTCTCCTCCCTCTCCCCACCTAAAAAGAAATCTCTTCCAAATGCAAAAACACAAGCAAAGGAGAGGAGTTACAGTTTCAGTTTTAGTTTCACAGCACCAGGCAGCTTTAGTACAGAACAGTTGAGCTAAGACACACCCAGCCTCCTTGCTGTCTCCTTCTTGCTCACATAGCAAATACTGTTTCAATTTCCAAATAATCCTCAATTCTCTCACACACTGATACAACACTAGCCAGGTGAATACCGATGGATGCTGGTAGACAGAGGCAGATTTCCCCCTCCCACACACCCCTTATTTTCCTCTCCAAAAACTTGCCCAATCACATAGTTTCATAGCGAAGCATGGGTACCCGGCTAGTCATACATAAATTAAGAATTCAGCTTAGTCTGATCACCAGACCTTAGCTAGTCTCTCAGACATACAACTCAGCAAAGGGAAGGAAGAATGTTACTATTTACTGAAGTAGCCCGCAGGTGTCCAACGTTTTAAGACCTGTGGCCATGCTGGCTAGGGAATTCTGGGAGTTGAAGTCTGAAAGCCCTGAACTTGCCAAGGTTGGACACCCCTGATGGAGCCATTGAAAAAAACTCAATTGCTCTGTCAGAATGAGTATGCAAATTCCTTCTTTTATCTCAGGGCAGTTCTTCCCCCCTCCCTTGCTTTTCCCTTCTCGTTAGGGTTCAACGGAGCCTTTGCTGTACGCTTCATGGCCCAGTTGGGTTAGTCATAGCATTGACATCTCTGTCCTTGGAAATCCTGGTTCTTGGCTTCACTTTGACAGAAAGCATGGAAATGTTTGGGCTTAGACAAACTTGCAAATGACCCTCCCTTCCTGGCTGAGGAATTCTGGGAGTTGAAGTACACAGTCTTAAAGTTGCAAGGTTGGAGACCCCTGAGTGTCAACTCATGAAATATCTCTATGGTCTTTTTAGAGTTGCCAACAGAAATGACTTTCTGGAACTGCTGTTATCTGTCAAGTCCTCGTGGTGTCTTCTTTACTGTCTAGACACGTGATGGCGAACCTGTGGAACGCATGCTACAGGTGGCACACAGAGCCATTTGCGTGGGCACACAAGCCCCAGCCAAACTACCTGCACTGAACATGTGTGTGCCTCCCAGATGATTTTCAGCCCGTTTGAGGCCGTTTTTGCCCTCTAATGGGCTTGAGGGAAGCCTCTGCAGCCTCGCAAGGCCAAAAAAAAACAGGCCTTCTGGAAATACCGGAAATGACAAAACGGGCCCATTTTTCGGCCTCCCGAGGCTCCTGTGGCTTTCCTCGAGCCTCTGGGAGGGCAAAAACGGCCTCAAACAAGCCAAAAATCAGCTGGGAGGTGGATGTATTCACAGTGCAGGCAAGGGAGTGGAGCCGGGGCGTTGTGTGTGCATGCGCAGGGGAGGTGGGGCACTTTGCATTGTGGGTGCACATCATAACAAAAAGGTCCGCCATCACTGGTCTAGACCAAGGATATCAAACTCAATTTCATTGAGGGCCACATCAGGGTTGTGCTTGATCTTGGGGTGGGCATAGCCAGCTCAGTGTCACTCGTGTTGGGGGCACCTGTGTTGGCCAAGTGCTAAGGCGGGACTTCCCTCAGACCCTCCCTTCCTGGCTGAGGAATTCTGGGAGTTGAAGTACACAAGTCTTAAAGTGGCAAGGTTGGAGACCCCCGAGTATCAACTCATGAAATATCTCTATGGTCTTTTTAGAGTTGCCAAAAGAAAGGGAAGGGGGAGCAGTGGGCAGCTTGCCTTCCATAAATGTTTTCAAGAATAGTTTCTAGAAGTTTTCTGCTGTGCAAAATTCTAACTGGAGAGCATGATAGTTGACTCTGGGCTATGGATGTGTCCCATTGGAGAATATGAATTCAGATACACCCAGGGGGTGGAGGGAAAACCAGGGTCAAGGGTGACAATGAATGGTGTGTCTCAGAGTCGGCTACACCCAGCCTAATAAATCTTCTTTTAAGTTTTGGAAGTTCATGATTTAATTGGGGGTAAGGGCCAGAGCCCTGACACCTGGTATAAACCATTCACTAAACCTATGACTTCATGTCTTAGTCTCAAGCAAGGAGTCCCCCTTATTAGACATAGCTTTAAAAAAAACCTATCCAACCTAATACAATGTACCGCTCTGATATTAACAGCCAATAAATCCTAATATTATTGTCTCTGTTGTGTATATACCATGATACAGGATGAAAATTGCCCTGCTTGTGTTGCTTGGATGTCTCTGAATGCTAAACACAGGGGAGCAATCTAGCCCTGCTTTTGGGAGGCCTAACTGGGCGAGAGGCTGCTAAATGAATATTTTAGTCTGACCCAGCAGGCGCCTCGATGATTTTGAAAGTGTCCATTTCATTTAAAGCTTTCTGTATTATCAGCCTAGCTCTTGAAGAATCAGTGCTGTATGCTCCTTTCTGGCTCAAAACAAAGCAAAATGAATTTCAAACCTTAAAAAGATATTCTTCCCTTGGAACCATTGTGTCATGCCCCTGTCAGAGTATGAATCCAAGGAGGAAGATGAACGGCTGACAGGGAGTGGGAGTGTGGCTCAGTTGCCTGTGGAGGAAACTGGGGAAGGGCAAAGTCCAGCTAGGCAGAGCAGGGGAGAGGTAGAACAAGGGAGAGGGAGTTCAGAGAAAAACCCAGGCCCACCCCCTCTTCATCCTAGGGCATGCAGGGAAGCACAGAGAAGAGAGCAACATGGGTTGCATGGCTTACGGAGGAGGAAAGGGCCCTGATTCCCTTCATTAGCCACAGCTGGGAAGAGAGCTTCAAAGAAATGCATGCTGAGTGTGGCAACTGCTGGGAGCAAATGTGACTTTATCCTGTATTGTCTTTGCTTATCTGTATTCCTGGTGTCTTCCCAACTGTGTGAGTTTTGCCATGCCTTCAAGTCTGAAATTCTTACTCCTGCCCTATCAAACTACCTCATTTTGACTGGAGTGGACTTATAGTTACAGTTTTTGTTGACCACATTTTGAACTTGATTCTCTGCAGCCAAAGCCTGTTCCTGAGAGAGTTTTTCTCCAACCCAGAAGGTAACCTGGACATTGGGGACAAAGTTGAAGCTAATACTCTTATTGATTATCTGCTTGTGTTGCCTCTGTGCCACGCCCCAGGTCATTACACATTGCGATAAGGAGCAGCTGCCTCTTGGCTTGAGACCTTTACTAGACAACCTGTGACCCATTGGGTTATTGTTTCACAGGTATCTCCTTGCCTAAAGAGGGAAACAGAATGGCCATGGGAAAAAAGCAGTGAGTATGGGAACGACTTCTGATTTTCTGCTGTCTTCCCCATTGACTTTCCTTGTAGGAAGCCAGAAGGGAACGTTGGAAATGATGATGCCATAAACTGCTGATGACAGCGGAGCCACATTGGCACGGCAGGGTTAAAGCCATCAAAACTTTGCCAAATTTGAATCCCATAGGAGTCACAGATCACAGCCTTTGCACTCACTCTCTAAGAAAGCCCATTGGTTCAAAAATTGTTGCCCTAGGATACACCATTTTCATCCAACCAAAAGTTACAATCAAACAAACATGAGAGTTCAGTAGTGTATAAATAACCACTCCTCCACCTTTTCCATTGCAATACCAGGATTTCAACCACTCAAATAAATTCAACTAAAAATAGGCCATACCCCACTCTAACAAGACTTGATTTTCCAAGTATGTACCAGAACATTTTGAATGGGTTTGAGGGAGAGGTGAAACATGTCATTAGTCATGAGTACTTTTGTGCCCATAGGAAATCTACCTTGAATTCCTTCTTAACTCCCACTTATTTTCTTTGGCCATTAGTAGTTCAGATTCTTGTAGAGAACTTAAGCTTAAAATAAATCTTTACACACATTTTAACTGTCTGAATCTCCTGATTTTCCCAGTGCTTGACAGCAACTGAATTAACCCATTTTCTGGATTCACATTTCATACTGAATTATAAAGTAACCACAAGCCACATACAGACAGAGAGACACAAAAGTGTTAACCTAAGATTAGCATGATGTGGGAATGCAACGGATGGTTTTGAGTTGCTTACGCTTCTGGTGCAAACCCAGGTTAGATAGATTCTAATCCCCAGGATGCTCCAAAATATTTTAAATAATACTTCCTCTTTCTTTCTTTCTTTCTTTCTTTCTTTCTTTCTTTCTTTCTTTCTTTCTTTCTTTCTTTCTTTCTATTAATGAGGTAAAACAAACAACAGAAAATCAAAAGCAAACATAAAGGAAGGGGTAAAGCAATAAATACAATTCTGGGAGTTGAAGTCCACAAGTCTTAAAAGTTGCCAGATCAAGAGACTCCTGCACTAGATTAAAGTGAAAATATGATTAACAATTTAAAAAACAGGACAAACCCCCCAAGAAAGGGGGAAATGTAGAAAAAAGTATTATAGCACCCTTCTTTCTCTCCTCCCCCATTCTTCCCCAACCACTACTCTTTCCTTAAATATTTTTATTCTCTGTTTTACATTTTTGTGATAGTTTACTTCTATTTCAATCCCTTTAATTATTTTTGCAAGTTGTCCTTTTTTCAGAAACATTCTAAACGTCTCAGCATGTCTAACATTATACAATCAAATGGGGAAAAAAACAATCTCAGAGAAGCCTTACAAATATGTGCACACTGGCCTCCCGCAAACACCCCTCTAAGGGTCTTCTGTACACAATTACTAATTAATCACAACAGTATCTTAGAGGCTGAATTTGCAAAACATGCTAGCTTGGGCTGAAATAGATTTGGGCAGTTTGTGATTCAGACCAAAGTGAACCGAGCTACTGTCTTTGCCTCTGATATGAACCAAACCCTCCATTAATCCATCATTGTTTTGCTGCAAGCTGCTTGAACCTCAAGAAGGGCAGCAAATAAATCCGATAAAATAAAATCACAGGGCATGTTTGCTTGGGCATCACCATTATCAGTGATGGCTTGATCACTGCAACTCACTCTGCCAGGGGCTGACTCTGAAGACCATCCAGAAACTTTAACCAATCCAGAACGTGGTAGCATGAGCAATTATAGACATGGTGGTACAGTGGTTAGAGTGCAGTACTGCAGGTTACTTCTGCTGACTGCCAGCTGCCTGCAATTTGGCAGTTCGAATATCACCAGGCTCAACGTTGACTCAGCCTTCCATCCTTCTGAGATGGGTAAAACGAGGACCCAGATTATTGGGGGAAAGAGGCTGACTCTGTAAACTGCTTAGAGAAGGCTGGAAAGCACCGCAAAGTGGTATGTAAGTGTGTATATAAGTGGTATATAATACTGTTGTTATTGGTACATTCTGAGCTTGTTTGTTTTCTTGCAGACATTTCATTACCCAAACTAGGTAACATCATCAGTGCTACCCTAGTTTGGGTAATGAACTGTCTGCAAGAAAATAACCAAGTTCAGAAAGTACCAAGGACCCCTCATTTCAACCCTAAGCTACAAATATTCTTCTTTATTGATAAAGGAGCACATTTCAGTAAGCCCATGGATTACCTCTGCTTTGCAAGTTGCACTGGTTGTCAGTTTGTTCTGAGTGCAATTCAAGGTGCTAGTTGTTACCTATAAAGCCCTACTACACATCAGAGCATCAAGCTCCCAAAATCAAGGAAGACGCATTGATGTACTTTTCAGTAGTTTCCTTTATGGTTCTCACCCAGAGACAAAAACCTAGCCAAAGCAGACTTGCACCATTACACTCAGAATATTAATAAGGAGGAGCCGTTTTAACTCTCTTTCTCCCAATCAAACTATCTAAACTTTCCTGTCTTTTGTTCCAGTGGAATACATTCCCTCTCTCCTGGGAATCCAGACTACATTCCACCACACACAGAGAGCCCGGTTACATGAGGGACCACCTGTCTCCCACAGTATTTTTTTCTCTGCCAATTTATTCTTACAAGATTGGCACACCTTCCTTTGATTAAACGATATCATCCTGCAGAATTCCAAAGCAGCCTTTTCTGTAGTAGTGAGCCTTGGTGGCGCAGTGGTGAGTGTACAGTACTGCAGGCAACTTCAGCCAACTGCAAGATGACTGCAATTTGGCAGTTCGGATTTCACCAGGCTCAAAGTTGACTCAGCCTTGCATCCTTCCAAAATGAGGACCCAGATTGTTGGGGGCAAGAAACTGACTCTGTAAACTGCTTAGAGAGGGCTGGAAAGCACCGTGAAGCGGTATATCAGTCTAAATGCTATTCCTTCCTTCCTTCCTTCCTTCCTTCCTTCCTTCCTTCCTTCCTTCCTTCCTTCCTTCCTTCTTTCCTTCCTTCCTTCCTTCCTTCCTTCTTTCCTTCCTTTCTCTTATTCCCTTTCTCTTTCTCCTTCCTGGTGCTGCATGTTTAGAATTCAGCATTGCAGGCTAACTCTGCCCACTGCCAGGAGTTCGATCCTGACTGGTTGATAGTTAACTCAGCCTTCCATCCTTCCGAGGTAGGTAAAATGAGGAACCAGATTGTTGGGGGTGGCTGACTCTGTAAACTGCTTAGAGAGGGCTGTAAAAGCACCGTGAAGCAGTATGGAAGTCTAAGTGCTGTTGCTAACAGTGGCTGCCCTCCCGACTAAGGTTCCCCCGAGATATGGATGGCTGCCACTCTGCCATTGTTCAGAAGAGCTGGGAAGACCTGGTTCTGCCCCCAGGCCTTTGGCAAGGGGCAGTGAGACGCCTAACTTCATTCCACTCGCCATCTTCTGCCTTATTTATGTTTGATTCATTTTATTGTAATGTCCTTGTTTGTGAGTCACCCAGAGTTGATGAGAGTCAAAGGGCATCCAAGTTTAATAAATGATGATGGCAATGATGATCAATGCCTTTTAAGATCTACATTAATAAGTATGTTGTCAAACTCTGGCCAATGCATACCCATAATTTTTGCCTTGCTCGATGGGATCCCCTGAACAAGTTCAAAACACAGTCATTATTTAAAAAAAATAAACAAATCATTTATACTGCTGTATGTTGTTTTACTTAAGTTGCATAATATAGTGGTTGAGCTTGGTTTGCTTCGTTTATCAATTAGCTAAAGCAATTCTGCAAACATTGTAAGGGAAGGTATTAATATGGTTCCCAGCGTAGTCCCAGCCCACTTCAGTGGGCACAAACACGGAAGAACAGCCTGTGCAATTTATACTAAATGGTTTCAACTGAATCCCAAGCGGGTCTTCTTTCTTGCCCTTCTTCTAGGACTCTTTTAGAATTTCTAAAATAAAATATAAACCTATCCTGAAATCCTTACATCCTACAGAAAGCAACCCAGAAGAAAAGAAAGAAAAGGAACTAGAGCCGTGGATCATGAATAAAGGCCATTGAGTCTAAAGAGAATATATCAGCTGTTTTGTTTCGGCTGTCATTCCAGGAGAAAAGGGAGCGGATCACACTCCAAAAATTTGCTTTTGAGGGCTAGAACAGTGAAGGTGGGGAGAGACAACAAAGCTATCAATTGCTGATCTTGGTCCTAACCTCCGAGTTATTCAATGTGTTCGCCGGCATATTCACACCTGCAGTGAAGCAACTTTCTGAGTAGCACAGGAGCAGGATGCCTCTTTGGTTAACCTCAGTTCTGGCTGTAATTTACTCTCCACCTACAGATACTGCATCCAGTTTTGGTCACCACATTACAAAAAAGATGTTGAGACTCTAGAAAGAGTACAGAGAAGCGTAACCAGGATGATTCGGGGACTGGAGCTAAAACATATGAAGAACAGTTGCAGGAAGTGCGCATGGCTAGTCTAGGGAAGAGAAGGACCAGGGGAGACATGATAGCGGCCTTTCAATATTTGAGGGGCTGCCACAGAGAGGAAGGGAGTCAAGCTGTTTTCTAAAGCACCCGGAGGCAAAAACAAGGAATAATGGATGGAAACTGAACAAGGAGAGAGATTCAACCTGGAAATAAAGAGAAGTTTTCTGATATGGAGAACAATCAACCCATGGAACAGAAGTTGCCTTTGGAAGTTGCAGGAGCTTCATCACTGGAGGCTTTCAAGAAGAGACTGGACTGCCATCGGTCAGAAATGGTGTAGGGTCTCCTGCTTGGGCATGGGGTAGGACTAGATGACCTACAAAGTCCCTTCTGACTCTGTTAATCTGTAAAAAGTTGTGGGAGCTTCATCACTGAAAGCTTTCAAGAAGAGACTGGACTGCCATTGGTCAGAAATGGTGCAGGGCCTCCTGCTTGGGCAGGGGGTTGGACTAAATGACCTACAAGGTACCTTCCAACTCTGTTAATCTGTAGATGCACAGATAACAATCCTTTCCACCCTCCCAGGAAAGGAAGAGGGGTATGGAAGAGAAAGCAACCATTTCTCCACTCTTTCCTTCCTCTTCCCACAACTCTTTCCGCAACCACCAATTCTTGTCTGCAACTCTCTTTCAAGCCACCTCTCCTCATTTTCTCTATCAGCCCAAACACCTTTGCCAGTTGGCAGCAAAAGCCTTCAGAAAACAGCCACCACATGTTTCTGGCAAGCAAGGAAAGGCTCTTAAGGAGGAATCCAGTCTCCAACCTGAGAAACCTGCTATTTCCATTACTGCTGGGTGACAATGCCCAAACGCCTGGCTTTCTAAATGAAACTCTTCATAGGATAGGATAAGATAGGATAGGATAGGATAGAATAGAATTCTTTATTGGCCAAGTTTTTTTTATTTTTCTTATATGTATCCATGTATTCATATATGTCTTATATGTATATAAGACATATATATGCATATATTTTCTTATATGTATCCATGTATTCATAACTATGTTTTTACTTATACCTATTATCTTGTAAGCAATTCACAAATAAGATAATACTTATACCTATTATCTTTCAATTCACAAAAATAAATAAATAAATAAAAAATAAGTGTGATTGGACATACAAGG
Source organism: Hydrophis major (assembly GCA_033807585.1). NCBI lineage: Eukaryota > Metazoa > Chordata > Lepidosauria > Squamata > Elapidae > Hydrophis > Hydrophis major. The sequence goes on along the minus strand of CM066334.1, from coordinate 23,358,336 downwards.
AATTAGTCTTGGTGCAAATGCTGTCAGGGTACATAAAAGAAAAGATACCTTCATCAAGAATCAAGAATCATAAGATACAACACTTAACGATAGTCACAGGGTACAATAAACAATCGAATCATACTAGGAAACAGTCAATATAAATCGTAAGGATACAAGCGACAAAGTTACAGCCATACAGTCACAAGTGGGAGGGGATGGGGGATAAGGAGTGATGGGAAGATTAATAGTAATAGTAATGCAGACTTAGTAAATAGTTGGACAGTGTTGAGGGAATTATTTGTCTAGTAGAGTGATGGCATTCTGGAGAAAACTGTCCTTGTGTCTAGTTGTTCTGGTGTGCAGTGCTCTGTAGTGTCAGTTTGAGGGAAGAAGTTGAAACAGTTTATGTCCAGGGGTCTGTAGATATTTCCATAGCCCTCTTTTTGACTCCTGCCCATGGAAGGCAGGTTGGTAGCCATTGTTATTTCTGCAGTCCTAATTATTCTCTGGAGTCTGTGTCTGTCCTGTTGAATTGCAGAACCAAACCAGTTATAGAGGTGCAGTTGACAGACTCAATAATTCCTCTGTAGAACTGGATCAGCAGCCCCTTGGGCTGCTCCTCACCATACCCAGATACCCAGTTTCTCTTGAAATACCCATCGCTCCCCACCTGATCCATGCACTTTTAAAATTAGTTAGCAGGGCTGCCTGTTTGAGGCTGGGCCAAATGCATCTTGCACTGTTTCTTGCCCAAAAAAACATTTTCATTAGTAAAGCAAATCATTTTGTTTTGATTCTTATTCCATCAGGGTTCCACACACCAAAAAAAAAAAAAAAACCCTGAGAAAATAACAAAGGAGCCTATTTAAAGAAAACAAGAATTCAGCTGGACACCGATTGTATTTGGAAGGTTTTTGGTCATGGAAGTTTCCCCACTCGTGGTGGGGAATTTAACAGCGCCTTGCCACCTCTAGTTAAAGAGGTTTGGCAGATTTCTGTAATGCTGAAAAAAACAAAAAAAAGCTTGCCTGAGCAAGGATGACAGATGGATAATAGAAAACCTGTATGTTCCTGCCAACAATGCCTCCATCCTTATCACCCTCAGCTTTCAAACACACACACACAAAAAAAAACATTTACTTGCTGGAGATGTTCACACAACACACTTCCCTGGGTGAATTAACCTATTTTCTGGGCCTCACATGATCCTTCCAACCGTCTACTGACACAACAAATTGAGTTTGCGCAACAGTGGAAGAATTAATTAGGCAATAAGACCCACTCAAGTTTCATGTGTCATACGAATGCTACCACTGGGTACCTTTCTTGACACATATAGACTGGATGAAACCAGGTTCAATAGCAGTAACTTTGAAAGGGATCTTGGAGTCTTAGTGGACAACCAGATAAATAGGAATCAGCAGTGTGCAGCCGCTGCCAAAAAAGCCAATGCAATCCTAAATTGCATTAACAGAGGGATACAATCAAGATCAAGTGAGGTATTAATGCCATTCTATAAAGCCTTAGTAAGACCACACCTAGAGTACTGCATCCAGTTTTGGTCACCACACTATAAAAAAGATGTTGAGACTCTAGAAAAAGTGCAGAGAAGAGCAACCAGGATGTTGAGGGGACTGGAGGTTAAAACATACAATGAACAGCTGCAGGAACTGGGCCTGGCTCGTCTAGGGAAGAGAAGGACCATGGGAGACAGGATAGCAGGTTTCCAATGTTTGAGGGGCTGCCCCAAAGAAGAAGGAGTCAAGCTATTCTCCAAAACACCTAAAGGCCAGACAAGGAACAATGGATGGAAACTGAACAAGGAGAGAGAGTCAACCTGGAAATAAGGAGGAATTTTCTGACCTTGAGAACAATCAACCCATGGAACAGAAGTTGCCTTCAGAAGTTGTGGGAGCTTCATCCCTGGAGGCTTTCAAGAAGAGACTGAACTGCCATTTGTCAGAAATGATGTAAGGTCTCCTGCTTGGGTGGGGGGGTTGGACTAGATGACCTACAAGATCCCTTCCAAATCTGATTATCTGTTATCTGACCCGATTAAACAACCTGACACTTGTTGTGGTCCGCCAGCAGCCTGTGGAGACAGCAGCAGAGTCGGACAGTGGGAAGGAACATGGTTCAGTCCTGGAGTCTGGAAAGGACTCGGACAAGTAAATTCCAGAGGAGTAAAAGGCAACTTAGCCCATATACTATGTGTGAGAAAAAGAGGGTGAAGACAACCACTGCCTAATAGATCAGCGAGTATATTCTAGATGCAGACACCAGAGTCCCCAATTTGGCAAGATTCCGTCTATAGGTATGAAACAATAAAGAACTCAACTTGGAAGGATTGTAATGTTGTTATCCTTGATTTTGGGTTTGATACTCTTAGGAGGGGCCTACCAAAGCAACCAAGGGTGCCATTTCCTTGTGGGCATCAGTAATTCAGCCCTGAGATGTGTTTTAAGAGAAACAAAATGAGCACCGAACCTCAGCAAGCTTGTTAATTCTGCAGAAAAAGCACCCTTCTTGCCATCTCCAGATTTTAAAAACTGTTACTTATAGAAGGGTTTCTCCCAAGACAGATGTCATGACAGTGTCATTAGATCAGTGCATCTCAAACTTGGCCATTTAAAGATGTGTGGGCATCAACTCCCAGAATTCCCCAGCTGGGATGGCTGGCTCATTACGTATACGGCCCTGAGCTTCTGAACGAAAGGCAGATATAAATCTAAAAATAAATACATCAATAGAAGAACCTACAAGGTAGTGGTTATGGAACTTGGCTAGGCATGGGGAAAGCTGGGTTTTTGTCTCCTGCCTTGGGCATGGGGTTGGACTAGATGTCCTCCAAGGTCCCTTCCAGCCTTATGATTATATGATTTTCCACATCCTTTCAAAACCCCTGGGATTCAGCATTGTTCCTTCTCTCTTGGCCCAACAAGTTTGTTGCTCTGGAAATACCATAAAGGGAGATCTCCAAGTAAGCCACTCAACTCCCCAGAAAAAGAAAAAAAAAGGGGGGACATCACTCTAACAAATGATAAATATAATACTCGATTTAAAGGACTGGCCCAGGAGATTCTGGATGAATCATCTAGCTGCATCTGTTTAATCCATATATTTAATACAATAAATGGGCATGCCTTCCGTGGCTTATTTTTATACCTCAGGTGTGAAAGCACCTCTGAGCCTTCGCCTTTAATCCATTGTCAGCTGGTTGACACTTGATTAAGCTGAGACATCCGCTACAATCGGCTCACCGCTGGCATCAGTAGTATTGCCAGCTGATTTCTTTCCCTTTTTTCCTCCCTTCCTTTCCCATTTGCAGGGGTTATGCCAGGGATTCCCAACCTCACCCCAGCCTCCAGGCATGGAGAAAAGCATGGAGTAGAAATAATTTTTTTTTTTTTTTAAATCACCTGTTGAATTTCTGCCCATCAGGTTACTGCTCTGGACCCTTGGATGCATTTCCGGGGCCAAATTGGGGCCAACCTATTGTGAAGCGTGTTGTGAATGACACGAATTTAACTCCACTTCAGGAATGCCCGAGGTGCAACTTGGTGTTTGTGGGGATGCAATTAGACTTGGTTTCCCCTTCAAGGGCTGTTTGGAACAAGAGCATCTCACCCTGTTGGCAGGCCCTGGAAAGGAAGGCGCAAAAGAACAGCCTTGGGATATAAAATGTGTCTTGAGCTGCAAGAAGGGAAGTGCCGAGACCTCCTGGTAATTGGACTGGCTGCATCTAATAAGAAGGACATAGTCTATAGAAATCTCCAAACAGGATCCCCACCACGAGGTCTGCGCTGCCCAGATTCCTTCCTTGTAGAAGCAACCTCTAATTCCTAGGAGGTTCCAGGTGGTTGCAAAAAACAACAACAAACCACCCTTGTTTTACTCTTCCTCTTACCCACACCTACAAGTTGCTGAAAACAAACTTCAGCTTGGGGCCCCTTGCCTCTGGAGGATGGGCTAACCAGCTAAGTAGAGGCGTTTACTCAAGAATAAGCCCCACGGAGCACTCACTGGATTAGCCTTCTATAGGAATCTCTCTCTCTCTCTCTCTTTCTCCCTCTCTCTCTCTCTCTCTCTCACACACACACACACACACACACACACCGACGCACATTAGAAATATGTCAGGTTAACAGCGACTTCCCCTCTCCACCCACTCAACGGGGATGGATGGAATCCGGGAAAGATTTGAACCCAGCGCTTGAAGGCCTTCTGCCCACGAACCGGAGGAACCGCGGGGACTTCCCCTCCCCATTCCCTCCCCGAGGCCTTACGCCACGGTTCACCCACCCACCCACCCCTGAGCCCGGTCCCTAAAGTTGGGGCGGGGGGCGCGCGCCTCGAGATGCCCTTAGCCCCGCTCCGCAAAAGCCAAGACCCAGCCGCGAGCGTCTTGGCTTTTTCCCACGCGACGACAGCCAAACCCGGGGGGAGGACGGACGGACGGACGGAGAGGCGACACGCACCCAAGCCCACCCCCTTAACGCCCCCCTCCCCAGCCCGACCCCCGTTTTGCCCCCCTCCTCCCCCGCCCAGCTCGCAAGCCAAAGCACCAGCATCACCCAGCATCGTAAAAAAACAAAACAAAAAAAAAACTTTCTTTTCCCTACCTGCAGAACCAACACGGAGCCGGGCGCGTCCTTAGCGCCAAAGGGCATCCCCCCCTTCGGACACAGGAGCGCCGGCGGCCCGGAGACAAGGAAGGCGGGGGGGGAGGCGGGGGTCCCGCTCGCCTTGCCCACTGCAGCGAGAGCCCTTCGACGCCCGGACCGGCTGGGCTCGCAATGCATCGAGCGATTCTTTGCTTGGCTCACGGGCTCCGCCTTCCGCGGCGACTATTGGTCGCTCGCCCGACTGCTTCGGCGCCGTACCGGCTTTGGCCCGCAGCGCGCTGGAGAGGAAGGGAGGGGAGGCGAGCGTCTCCTCACCGCACGGTACCCGGGGCGCGCGGCTCGGGTCCGGAGCTGGGCGGCCGGGGTGGGGTGGGGGTGGAAAGGGAAGGTCGTCCTGGCAAAGCCACGGCTGCCTCTCCCACCAGACCTGAAGAGTGGTACCCAACGGGGCTCGGCCACCTGTAGGTGGGATGCAGCGCCGTTTGCAAGCATCCCTGGGCTCGGGGAAGGGTTGGCGCGCGCTCCCCGGGATCGTGGGGGAAGGGTCGAAACAAGGAAGGGGGATTTCAAGGGTCCCGGAGCTGCCTTCCTGGGTGGGGGAGGGAAGTAAGTTAGCCCCCCCCCACTCCTCCTTCCCCGGCCTCGAGCATTTCAGCCTTCCCTGGTTGTCTTTCCTCCGAGGTGGCCTGTTGGAATGAATGGAGCTTCCTAGCCACCCCCTTCCATCGCTTTGCTCCATGCAGGAAACAGCAGGCGGCTGGAGTTGTGCCACGCCACGTGCGAGAGTGGAAACCGTGGCTGAGGTGTGGCTGGGTGTGTGGGATGAGCTACAAACCTCCCCTCCCTCTCCATCGGTTTGTTCCTCCGCGACGACAAGGACTAGAAACCTGTCTAAACCAAAAAAAAAAAAAAAAAGGTCTCGCCCAACACGTGCAAAACGCCCACTGAGAATGAACGGACATGATCGGGATAAAGAGCATAAAAGAATTCATCGAGGATTTTGTGTTGGTGGTGGTGGTGATTTTTGGAAGTGGGAGGTGTTTTTTTTTTTTTCACCGTGTTAAAATTGGAATATTTGTGCATTTATTTCCAGGAGAAATTTCCCATCTTGATGAGGTTTCTGTTTCTAGTAGGTTCTGTTTTGCCCAGTCTTTCTGGATGCAAAACATCCGTTTTCTCTTTTGATGATGTCCAGAGTCATTTAGAAATGAGGCATTCTCTAAATCTATAATTAATTAAATAAATAACGGGCAGCCACTCGGTTAGAAAACCACTCTGGTGGGAATAAAAATCAACCAAACCAAGCCGTCAATATTATGATAATGAGGGTGATTGTTTTTATCCAATCTGCTTTAAACATGTTAATTATGTACAACAGGAGCATCCTGATTGTTTACTACACAGCGCCTGGTCCCTCGATAATTTAATAAAGAAATGAATGCTCACTTTTTGAGTCTTTTCTTTCTTTCTTTCTTTCTGTGTTTAATAACGTTTTTTAAAAAGGGTAGAGAGCAAATTCCCAGGATGGTTCATTTGGGGTGCTTAGTAGGAAAAGGCCTGTGGATGAATTTTGGGACCCTGCTTAAAGCAGGAGTCTCCAAAGTTGGCAACTTTGAGATTTGTGGACTTCAACTCCCAGAATTCCTCAGCTAGTCATGCTGGCTGGGCAATTCTGGGTGTTGGAGTCCACAAAGCTTAAAGTTGCCAAGTGTCATGCCCCTGTCAGAGTCTGAATCCGAGGAGGAAGATGAACAGCTGACAGGGAGTGGGAGCGGGGTCTCTGTTGGCTGTGGAGGAGGCTGGGGAAGGGCAAAGTCCAGCTGGACAGAGCAGGGAAGAGATAGAACAAGAGAGAGGGAGTTCAGAAGAAGACCCAGGCCCACCCCCTCTTCATCCTACATCTTGCAGGGAGCAACATAGGTTGCGTGGCTTGCAGGGGAGGAAAGGGCCCTGATTCCCTTCATTAGCTGCAGCTGGGAAAAGTTTATAAAAAAGGCAAGCTGTGTGAGGGAGCGAAAGTGACTTTATCTTGTGTTGTCCTGGCTTATCTGAGTTCCTGGCATCTTCTCAACCGTGTGAGTTTTGCCGTGCTTTCAAGTCTGAAATTCTTGCTCCTTCCCTGCCAAACTAATTACTTCAGTTTGGCTTGTTAGGACTTATAGTTACAGTTTGTGTTTACCCTGTTTTGGACTTAATTCTCTGCAGTCAAAGGCTGTTCCTGGGAGAGTTTTTCTCTAGCCAGAAAGTAACCTGGACATTGGGGGCAGAGTTGGAGATAATAAAGGGATTCTTATTACTTATTTGACTGTGTAGCCTTTGTGCCATGCCCCGGGTCATCACACCAAGTTTGGAGACTCCTGGCTTAAAGGAATGTTTTTCAACCTTGGCAACTTTTAGATGTGTGGACTTCAATGCTCAGAATTCTGGGCATTGAAGTCCACACATCTTAAAAGCTGCCAAGGTTGAAAAACATTGCCTTAAAAACTTCCACGGTCCATCAGCTTTTATAAGACACAGTCCACTTTCTCCAAGACATGAGATATGGTCCCCTTGAGAAAAGAATACTAAGAGAAGGGTCATTTCACCAAGTTTCTTCTGCAGTGCAGCAATTATCTTAACCATTCTTGGAGGGCAGGGGAAATTCCTAGACCTGAGATCAGTTGCATGAATTTATTCCTTTCTCCTCTACAGTGCAGTCAGTTCTATATATTGCAACTATTGAAGTCAGCACTTCAGATATTTTGCAATACTTTAATGTCTACCCTCATTCCGGTTGCATCGTAGGAGAAGAGAACAACTAGACCAAACTATGTTGGCTAGCTGTGTGAATGGTAGTCCCAAAGTTGCTTTTTCAGGAGGCCACTGGACTTTCTGGGTTTTTTTTTCTTTTGAAGACATTTCGCTTCTCATCCAAGAAGCTTCTTCAGCTCTGACAGGATGGTGGGAGAATGGAAGGATTTATACTCCTTGCAGACAAGCTGGTCATTTGCATCCTTTTAGAGAGGCGTTGAATATAAATCCTTCCATTCCCCACGATCCTGTCAGAACTGAAGAAGCTTCTTTTTTTACAAACCTGTAATCTCTTAATTTGGGATAAAGTCAGAGTGACTGCATGGAGCTGAGCATTTACTGACCAGATGTCCTTTTTGATGCCTAAACAAAGTTCTCAGCAGATATTTTTTTCTTTGACGCATCTTCACCACTCGATCACTATGCTGCTCTTAAATAAGCAAATAAATAAAATCTCCAATTAATTTAATTCGTTTTACTTTAGCTTTTTTACAGTCCAGGGCTCTTTACACATTTCTTTTTCTAGACAGACAAATATTTTTTTGTAATCAGAAGTTTATTTATTATTCATTTGTAATTTATCGTATGGCACTTTCATGTATTTCAATGAAAACAAATATAATAAAATAAATATAAGAATACAGAATATAAAATCTGCAATCTTAACAGGAAGATTACAAACATAATCAGTGGTGGAATGCTATTTTGAGGTTTGTACAATAGGGGAAATCCTGGCCAGATCAGATGAGCAAGGTATAAATCAAGTATAGAACTCAGACTTAAGGTTCACCTCCTTAACCACAATTTAATCCTTTCTCATTGCATAGCACTTCATGGTTTTGTTGTTGTTAGTGGCGAAGTCATGTTCAACCCATCACGACCCCATGGGCGACGTTCCTCCAGGCCTTCTTGTCCTCTACCATCCTCCAGAGTCCATTTAAGCTCACGCCAACTGCTTCAGGGACTCCATCCAGCCATCTCCTTCTCTGCTGTCCCCTTCTTCTTCTATTGCCCTCAATCATTCCCAGCATTCGGCTTTTCTTCTCCAGGGAGTCCTTCCTTCTCATGAGGTGGCCAAAGTTTCATCTTCGGGATTTGGCCTTCTAAACAGCGGTCAGGGTTGATCTCCTCTTGGACTGACTGGTAGGATCGTCTTGCAATCCAAGGAACTAGCAGGCGTCTTCCCCAGCACCAGAGTTCAAAAGCCTCTGTTCTCTGGCACTCAGCCTTCCTCATGGCCCAACTTTCACAGCCATACATTGCAACTGGGAAAACCAGAGTTTTGACGAGACAGACTTTTGTTGGCAGAGGGATGTCTCTGCTTTTTATCATGCTGTCTAGATTTACAATAGTTTTCCCCACCCTACCAGCACACCACTGTACCCCCTTCGTCTTCTCCAAAGCCATGAAGGCTCAATCTCTCCCACTCCCCCAAGCACTGAGCTAGGATTGGAATGAGTTCAGCAAACTCAGAAAGGCCAATGTCATGGGAAATATGATAGTTTTATTTGTGTCATGTGGGACTCCCTTCACGGATCACTGCCTTACACAGCTCAAAGAAGCTATGGGCTAAGGCATGCAGAGAGGTCATAGTGGAGTGTTCTGACCAAACATGGTCAGAACGTTCTCCACCAGAGAAGAAAAGGGCAGCCCCCCTCCTGTATCCTTGCCAAGAAATCCCCATAGACAGTACTAAAAGGTTGCAAGATAGGATGCTGGAAGACGAGCCTCTCAGGCCAGAAAGTGTCCAATATGGAGGGTAATTACTCTGACATAGGGAAAGATTAAAGACAAAAGGAGAAAGGGGATTACAAGAGGATGAGATGATTAGATAGCGTCACTGAGGCAAATGAACTTTAATTTGGGCAAGCTCCAGGAAGTAGTAGAGGACAAGTGGTCCTGGGGTGGTGCTATGCTCGATGAGGTCCTGAAGACTCGGACGTGGCTTAGGCAACCAAACAACATCAAATGCGGGGCTGTTGTTTTATTCCTATACTTTTACTGGTGGTTTTTGTTCTGTCCTTAATTTACATACTCGAAATCCCCGCGCTTTGATTGGCTAAAGCGCGGGGATTTCTGATTGGCCAGGCGAGCCGCGCCGATTGGCCCGTTTGAAGTCTCCCGCGATTGGCTCACTCCAAGAGCGGGAGACTTGAATCGCTGCCATTGGCCGCGGCCGCCGCAGCGAAAAGAATAAAAGCCGCGGGCTTTTTCCTTTTCGCCGGTTCGGTTCACAACTGTTAAATAAAGAGCTTGAAACGTAGTCACCGACTCCTGGCGTCTTTTTGCGGACACGACACTGGCGACGAGGATGGGATCCCGACCCTGAACCGAACCCCGTGTCCAACCAGAGCCAGTTCCAGCACCGAAATGGCGAAAATCGCACCGCCCGCCCCCTTCAACCCCGCCACCGAGGACTGGGAATCGTTCTCAGACCGTTTCCGCATGTACCTCGAGTGCACCGGAATGAAGGACGCCTCGGGCCCGCTAAAACGCGCCGTTTTCCTCACCCATTGCGGAACCGAAGTTTTCCAGATGGCCAAAGCATTGGCCAAGCCGGCCGACGCAACCACCATGGACTGGGACGTCCTCGAACCTATCCTGCGGCGCCATTACGGCCCCGAGGTCCCCATCCTGATCCGGCGCAACGAATTTTACCGGCGGGACCAGAAACCGGGCGAAAAACTGAGCGATTTCGTCGCCGAGCTGCGGCGCCTAGGAGGACTCTGCGAATTTGAAGGTCTGAACAGCCTCCTAAGAGACCGATTCGTACTCGGCCTATGGGACCCTGCACTCCAGAGCCGGCTTATGGCTAAGGGCGACATCAGCCTAGCAGACGCCCTCACCGCAGCCGCAGCCGCAGCCGCAGAAGCAACCCGCACTTCCGCTGACAGCATGCGAAAATCAGACGCGAAGGGCGGAAACAACAACCCGGCAAGGTCGGCCGACCCAAAAAACGAATCAACCGCACACTACGGAGAATTCCAGTCAGCATCCAGCACGTCAGAAGACGAGGAGGACATACATCGCGTGCAGACGGGGCGCGGTGACCAACGGAACCGAAGAGGTCGTAGGTCGAGGACCAACTGTGCCGGTTGCGGCGGCGACCACCCCAGATCAGAATGCCGATTTTTTGACTCTATCTGTCGGCATTGTGAAAAAAGGGGACACATCGCTCGGGTTTGCCGCCAAAAGAAGACTCGCAGTCCACCCAGATGGGACCAACACGATCGTAAAAAGGAAAGCCCCCCGCCCAGGACCAGAGATCGCCAATCGGACGGCCGGTGGGACCGAATCCAGCGACCCTCAAGAGGCGGCGACAGTCGGCGCAAGGAAGAAACCCACCAAACGGTAACCATCGGCCACGCCATCTCCGACGGCGCCAGAAAGGTACATGTAGAAGTCCATATTGAGGGCCAACCATGCAAGATGGAGGTAGACTCCGGGTCCTACCTCTCCATGATTGCATGGCACGAGATAAAACGGTTAGTGCCCACCCTCCATAAGAGGAACATAAATGCCCAAAGACTTATTATAAAAGACTACCAGGGAAACCGCGTCCCGGTAGTGGGCACCAAGAACTTTAATGTGACTTATAAGGGTCGCACCGAACAACTCCCACTCACAATCGTCGATCGCGACCGCCCAAGCCTGCTGGGCCTACAATGGTTCGCCCCGCTCGACATCGCGCTAACGGGAGTCAACCACGTCGCCGACGACGGCTGGGAACAGCGGCTAGCCCAGGAGTTCCGGGAGGTCTTCGACGGAAGCCTGGGCAAGTACCAGAGGCCCCTTATCTCATTTGACCTAGACCCCAGGGTTCCCCCCAAGCGACTAAAACCTAGGCGGGTACCATTCGCCCTAAAACCTAAGATTGACGAGCAGATTGACAAGCTCGTCGAACAGGGGGTGTTGCAGCCGATAGACCATGCCCGATGGGAGACCCCTATAGTGACCCCGGTCAAGCCAGACGGGTCCGTAATAATTTGTGGGGACTATAAGGCCACCCTAAATGGCGTGTTGCAACAAAGCGCCTACCCCGTCCCAATCGTGCAACACCTACTGCACTCACTGGGAGGGGGCAGGGTCTTTGCCAAGCTCGATCTCGCCCAGGCATACCAACAGTTGCCGGTCGACGAAAAAACAGCGGAAGCCCAGACCATCGTTACCCATCGGGGGGCCTTCAAGTGCAACTGACTCCAGTTCGGAGTCAGCGTGGCACCAGGCATCTTTCAGAGCCTGATGGAACGTTTGCTGCAGGGCATCAAGGGGGTGGTGCCCTATTTCGATGACGTATTAGTGGCGGCGCCAAACGAAGCCGAATTAGAAAACCGACTCAGAGAGGTCTTAACAAAATTTAAAGTAACGGGACTTAAAGTAAAAGGAGAAAAATGCCAACTATGCACAGAGCGAGTGGAATTCTTGGGCTACCTTCTAGACCGGCATGGCATTCACCCTACAATTAAAAAAGTGAAAGCTATCAAAGAGGCCCCCACCCCTAGGTCTAAGACTGAATTACAGGCTTTCTTGGGGTTGCTGAACTTTTATAATGTTTTCCTACCCCAAAAGGCAACGGCGGCGGAGCCTTTGCATAGGCTCCTGGATAAGGCGGCAACCTGGACTTGGGGAAGACGGGAGCAAGCCGCCTTCCAAAAAACTAAAGACCTCCTCACCTCCGACGCCGTCCTGATCCAATTCAGTGAAACCTTGCCCCTGGCTGTCACTTGCGACGCATCACCTTTCGGCGTCGGCGCTGTCCTCAGCCATACCCTCCCTGACAAAAGAGAAGCACCCATCGCGTTCTTTTCCAGGACTCTAACCAAACCGGAGCGGAACTATAGCCAGCTGGACAAAGAAGCCTTGGCTATAGTTGCCGCCGTTAAGCGGTTCCACGAATACCTTTACGGCCGCCCTTTTATCATTGTGACAGACCATAAGCCGTTGCTGGGCATCCTTGCAGGAAATCGAGCCACCCCGAACATTTTGTCGCCCCGGATGACAAGGTGGTCCGAGTTCCTGGCAGCCTACAGCTACGAACTGATACACAAGCCGGGTAAGAAAATTTCGCACGCGGACGCTTTAAGCCGCTCGCCTTTACCAGACTCTGATCCTGACCCAGCACCAACGACAAACACCCTTAACATCGAAAACCTGCCCAACCTACCCATTACCGCGTCAGACATTGCTCGGGAAACTATCAAAGACAGGCGTCTGGCGCGGATTTTACATTGGGTGGAAAAAGGTTGGCCTGAAAGGGACAATGACGAATCCGTTAAGACATTCAGAAACCGCCAGACTGAACTCTCGTTGCTTAAGGGGTGTATCTTATGGGGTGACAGGGTGGTCATCCTGGACAGGCTGCAAGGGAAGGTTTTAGAGATGTTGCATGAGGGGCATCCTGGCATCGTCAGAACTAAAGCCCTGGCCAGGAGTTACGCTTGGTGGCCAGGGATGGACAAGCAGATAGAGGCATGGGTAGCTAGGTGCCAACGATGCCAGGAGACCAGACCCAGCCCACCCGCAGCACCCATCCTGGAGTGGGAAACACCAAGGGGGCCCTGGTCCAGAATCCATTTAGACTTTGCCGGTCCCACGAATGGGCATACCTTTCTAATAACAGTTGACGCTTACTCCAACTGGTTGGAGGTAAGCGACATGAAATCTACTACCACGGAGGCCGTAATCAAAGAACTTTGCAAACTCTTTGCAACACACGGCCTCCCAGACGTCGTCGTCTCCGACAACGGGCCCCAGTTTACTTCCCTCAACTTCGAGAAATTTCTGGCGGAGAGGGGCATCCGCCACGCATTAACAGCACCGGCACATCCGGCGGCGAACGGTAGGGCGGAACGGATGGTACAATTTACCAAAAAAACCATCCAGAAAATGGACCACGGGGAGATCAACGACAAAATCAATAAACTCCTCTTTATACAACACATCACCCCGAACACCACTACCAACAAAAGCCCAGCCGAGTTACTAATGGGTAGGAAGCTGAGGTCCCCACTCGACAGGTTACACCCAACATATAACCCGGAGCGGCCCCCAGACTCAAGTACAAAATACCGAACATTCACACCCGGCGACTTAGTGTACGCGAAAAACCTGACGGGGGACCCCCTATGGATCCCAGCCGTCATCACCCAAATCACAGGCCCACGGTCGTACCGGCTCCAAACCACAGATGGGCGAGCCTGGAAACGGCACATTGACCAGCTCAGGTCACGAACAGCAACAGAGCCCAACCCCCAAAACACGAACCAAGGGGGGAGGGAATACCCGAATAAGCAAACGCAAGAAAAAATAAACCAGCGGTACTTACCGGAACGCAGCCATCGCGATCCCCCACTGGAGAAGAACCACCTAGCCAGCTCAACCAACTCGGAGAAACCAAGCGGGAGCGGCGAAACCCATAGCTCAACCAACCCGGAAGGCCCAGGTGGGAGCCACGGAGAAGGAACCGGCCCGATCATCCAACCGGTTCGCACAGAAGAGGGAGCAGCCAAAAACATGACCGCTCCGGCCGAAATCCAGCTTGCAACTGAGTTGCGCAGGTCAAGTAGGACTAGACGGAGCCCCGCCTACCTACGTGACTACGCAACGTAAGGACTATACCAAGGGGGGAGGGGTGTTCTGTCCTTAATTTACATCCTCGAAATCCCCGCGCTTTGATTGGCTAAAGCGCGGGGATTTCTGATTGGCCAGGCGAGCCGCGCCGATTGGCCCGTTTGAAGTCTCCCGCGATTGGCTCACTCCAAGAGCGGGAGATTTGAATCGCTGCCATTGGCTGCGGCTGCCGCAGCGAAAAGAATAAAAGCCGCGGGCTTTTTCCTTTTCGCCGGTTCGGTTCACAACTGTTAAATAAAGAGCTTGAAACGTAGTCACCGACTCCTGGCGTCTTTTTGCGGACACGACAGTTTTTGTGAGCCTCCCAGGCAGGGATGGGATTCAAATTTTGTGACCGTCAGTTCCGTGGACATGGCTAGGTGGGCGTGGCCATGTGATGGCCATGGCTAGGTAGGTGTGGACATGGCTAGGTGGGTGTGGCTTTTTTGCAGCAGCAGCAGCACCCTTTTTTTTTTTTGCCTTCCTGGGCCTCAGGGAAACCTCCCGGGTGAAGCAGTAAGACAGCACAGCTAATCATAAGGAACAGCTGATCGTCGAGAGGGAGAAAAAAAAAAGAAATACTTTAAGGAGTGATTGGACAGGGAAGAACGCAGTCAGTGATGCCGGGCATGCATGCAAGGACTAACTGGGAGGGGAGGAATGGGAGGGGAGGGACGGGGCCAAACAGGGGCATGACTTGCTGGTTCTTCGGACTGCACAGAATCGTAACAACCAGTTCTACAGAACCGGTCTGAACCAGTAGAATCCCACTCCTTCTCCCAGGACTGAGCCCATATCAGTCTCTTAAATACATGAAATAGACAACAAAACCAGATCTATAATAATACCCGACTCCTTCTGCAAAAACTTCTGCAAAATACCCGATTCCTTCTGCAAAAACCTTCTGCAAAAGCAGCTAAGGGTTAGGGGAGAGTTTCAGAGAATTTAGAATTCTCCTTGTTGCCTTCTGACAGCCACCCGAATATTTGCAGTCTGGTTCTGGAAACTCTGTTGCATACTTATTTACATTTATATATACCCATCATGCAATTCCCTTTTGGAACAAGCAACATTATGCAGTCAGAAAAGAAGGAAATAAGTACAGGCTTGAGATGAGGAACATCTGCTAAAATTTGTTCTCACTGTTCATAGCATTCACTCTTACTTTCTGTTTCATTCTATTACCACAAATCATTGCCTTTAATAATTAAATTCCTCTTAGCTTTGGGGATTCATCAACTCAATGCAGCCACAACTTGCTTTTGTCTTTCTCTCCACTCACAACAACTGTGCATTCCTTTTGTTATTCAATCCTCATCTACATGACCAAAACATCTTAGTCTACCTTCTTCATACTGATCACTCACTTTCTATTCAGCCGATGTTCATTCGGGATTCTTTCATTCTATACCTCATTTTTTTCTTGCTGTATGAACCACACACACTTTTAGGTTTTTTTTATTCTGCCTTTATTACTTTTATAAATAACTCGAGGCAGTGAACGCACCTAATGCTCTTTCCTCCTCCTGTTTCTTCCCCCAAGAAACAACTATGTGAGACGAGTTGAGCTGGGAATCGGTGATTGAACCAAAGTCACCCAGCCAGCTTTCATGCCTAAAGCAGAACTAAAACTCATTGTATTCTAGTGATTGACTCAAAACCACCTAGCTGCTTTCATGGATAAGGTGGGACTCGAACTCACAATCTTCTGGCGATTGGCCCCAAGCTAGATTTCATGGGTAAGGTGTGACTAGAACTCCCCAGGTACAATATAGGTGGTACCTTGCTCAATAGTAGTAGCTATGAGAGGGATCTTGGAGTCCTAGTGGACAAGCATTTAAATATGAGCCAGCTGTGTGAAGCAGCTGCCAAAAAAGCCAACACAATTCCAGGCTGCATAAACACAGGGATAGAATCAAGACCACGCGAAGTGTTAATACCACTTTATAAGGCCTTGGAAAGGCCACACTTGGAATACTGCATCCAGTTTTGGTCGCCACGATGTAAAAAAAAAAAGATGTTGAGACTCTAGAAAGAGTACAGAGAAGAGCAACAAAGAAGATATGGGGACTGGCAGCTAAAACATATGAAGAACATTTGCAGGAACTGGGTATGTCTAGTCTAATGAAAAGAAGGACAAGGGGAGACCTGATAGCAGTGTTCCAATCTCTCAGGGGCTGCCCCAAAGAAGAGGGAGTCAAGCTATTCTCCAAAGCCCCTGAGGGCAGGACAAGAAGCAACAGGTGAAAACTAATCAAGGAGAGAAGCAACTTAGAACTAAGGAGAAATTTCCTGACAGTGAGAACAATTAATCAGTGGAACAGCTTGCCTCTAGAAGTTGTGAATGCTCCAACACTGGAAGAGATTGGATACTTTTAAACACTTTTAAAAAGAGATTGGATAACCATTTGTCTGAAGCGGTGCAAGGTTTCCTGCCTAAGCAGGGGGTTGGACTAGAAGACCTCCAAGGTCCCTTCCAACTCTGTTATTCTATTCTATTCTATTCTATTCATATCCTGGTGATTGACTCAGAATCACCTAGCTGCTTTCATGCCTAAGGTGGGACTAGAACTCACCCTCTCCTGGTTTCTAGCCCAGTGCCTTCACTACGAGACCAAACTACTCTTTACACACAGCTTCTTAAACACCAAACTCCCACAGCATTCAACATAGTTGTGTTTCCCCTGGCATACCCTTCATTTTCATATAAGAACGTGAGCAGAAGCCTATTCTTAAATGCAACTATTCTCAATTTCTCATGCAAAAAAGCATTCATTCCTAACAACAAATTACAAAGCTGGTACTTTTTTCTTTTTTTTACAATGGTTTCTTTGCCTATTTTTCCATTTTTAGTAAACATTTTATCCAGGTTCAGAAATTCACAACTTGAGCTACACGGCAGGGAGGTTGCTATTAAGGGATAACTGGTAATTGTTGCTGTCTAGCACAATAACCTTGGAGTTGGATACATTAATTGTCAGATCCACACACCTGAATGCATCGGACAATAGCTCTAACATTCCCTGACAATCATTGGGATTCTCAGCCAATAATGTAGCATCTTCGGCATACCCAAAATCATGTGCATTCAAGGTCAGCGTCACCACAAGGTTTTTCATGCATTTACCTATAAACAGTTTTAAACGGGAGAGGAAATATCACACAGTATTGTATTCTTTTACCTCTACTCAACATTGAATCATTTCACAAGTGTTCTATTTATTCTTTGTTGTGGTTCACCGGCAGCCTGTGCAGATGGCAGCAGAATCAAGACAGTGGGGAAGAACAGGGACCAGTCCAGGAGTCTGGACAGGACTCGGACGAGGGTCTTGCGTCCGATGCAGCGATGGGGCCAGGACCATCTGGGAGTGGGGTGCTGACTCCAGCGCCTTTGGAGTCTGGTAGCAGCGAGGCAGAGGAACCAAGGGAGCCTGTTCCCAGTGCACGTGTGCGCAGAACTGCTAGACGGCTAGAGCAGTTGAAACAGAAGAGGTAACTCAGAAGTAAGGCTGGGAGATGATTGCCCTATTCATAAGGTATAAAGGTCAGGCCAAGATGATGAAACCTTTGCAGGAAGCAAAGTCGTTCGTTCAGTTCAGATTCATTCTTGAAGCTCTTTGTACTTCGGTTGGGATTTTTTTTCTAATTCATTTGATACTTCTGTTATTGGCAGCACTTCACACAACTGAAAGGTGGATGCTTATCCCTCGTTTGAGATCCATTACCAGCTGGGAATGAGAATAATTCCCAGGGTTGCAATAAAAAAAAGTCTTGTTTTTAAAATAAGTGTGTGCATAATTATGGTTTAGGAAGCCTTGGTCAGAACAGGTTGTAAAATGGGGGTAAAACTCACTTAACACCTGTCTTATTTAACACTAAAAAATTTGGGCTCAGTTTTGGTCATTACTCGAGGAATACCTGTAATGTATTTATTTATTTTCATTGTTTCAAGCAGATCTCCTCTTTCTTTATGTTCACATTCCAGTTATTATGTTAAACCAAGGGTCTTCAAAGTTGGCAAGTTTAAGACTTGTGGACTTCAATACCCAAAATTCCTGAGCTAATATGACTGGAGGAGGAATTCTGGGAGTTGAAGTCCACAAGTCTTAAAGCTGTCAAGTTTGAAGACCCATGTTAAACTTTCCATTTCTTTTCCTCACCAAAAAACCCCTGCCTTTTTAAAATTCCTGTGGCCATTCTGCTTTCTATCCCATTTCTTTCCTTTATTTTCTTTTCTCCCACGTTCATTGCTTCCCCATGATACATTCTTGATCTCCCCAAGGCAAGTTGCCTCATTTTCCTGCACGCGAGAACATCTGCAGCCTAGCACATATTGGGTTATGGCTGAACTCAGAAACAAACAACCAATCAAGGTGGACCTGGTTAATAGATGGATGACAGACTATCTCAGAGCCCAAAAATTAGACCATCAATGGGGAATTAATAATTAAAGAAGAAGTGTTCTGTACCGCTGCCAAAAATGAATATAAATAAATAAATAAATCCACTATTTTGAGAGGGACTTTACCTTTGGGAAGATTTCATCAAACTGGGTCCATGGTCCTAACCAGAGGTGGGAATCAAAAAAATATATTAATGACCGGTTCTGTGGCCGTGGTTTGGTGGGTGTGGTGTGGCTTGGTGGGCGTGGCAGGGGAAGGAGACTGTAAAATCCCCCTTCCCTCCCCACCCCACGAACCTGCTTTCCAGCTCCGTTCTCCTGTGCAGGGCAACCAAAGAAGACCCAGCCAATCAACTGTGGGCGTGGTGTTCTGTGGGCATGGCTTGGTGGCTTGGTGGGCATGGCAGGGGGGGGATACTGTAAAATCTCCATCCCTTCCCCCCAACTAACCTGCTTTCCAGCTCCATTCTCCTGTGCAGGACAACAAAAGGAGACCCAGCCGATCAGCTGGGACTTGGGAAGCAGAGAATAGAAGGAGGAGGGGCTAGTCAGAGGCGGTATTTGCCAGTTCTCCGAACTACTCAAAATTTCTGCTACCGGTTCTCTAGAACTGGTCCAAACCTGCTGAATCCTAAACCTCTGATCCTAAACCTTCCTCTATAGCCAATGGTAACACAGACTCCTGCATCTTGATTTCCATCTTCAAATCCCACAACGTTCCTTGTTACTGCATCATAAGATTTACTGTTTTTTTCCACCTGTGGACACATCCTTAATTTTTTATTGTATTTTTTTTTTAATGAAAGAAATCGAATTGAAGGAGCCAGGCTATAAAGTCCAGGGGCCACTTCTAGCATCCCATTTGTTACTGGACTTCACAAAACGATGGTACATTTTTATGTTATGTTATTTTTAATTTTATTTGTCTTGTTTGGGTTTTTGTTTTGTGGTGGTTTTTTTTTTTTGCTTGTGGATTTGATTCTCCTAATGCTGAAATGAGGCTAAATGGCCTGTTGTGACAGCCATTTGCAAAGAAGCCAGTCAGCCATGGGGATTGATATTGAAGAAGTCAATTTCTCTGGAAAATCATTCTGTCTGTCTGCCTCTTTCTCTCTCTCTCTCTCTCTCTCTCTCTCTCTGTGTGTGTGTGTGTGTGTGTGTGCACTTTTCAATTTCCAAATGGGCTCCTAAACCAATAAGGCTGTCAAATTCAGTTTACAAAAGCAGCCTACTGTCTGTATGCAGCATCGGTTGCAAAGATTTTAAAGTGATTTTTTTTCTTTTTTTACAACCGGTATCAAATGCATCAGGCCTTTATAAAATATATATTTGCAGGGGTGCTTGCTTCGTTATCGTTCCCCTTTTCTTCTGGGACTCTTAAGCGCCCTGCCCTCCTTCCATTCTGAGCCAGCAGCAGACCTGGGTGGCATTACAGATTCTCTTTGCCTTCTGCGCTCTGCTGGGTCTGGAATCTCCAGTTTCATCAGAAAAAGGAGGAGAGAAAAAAAAAAAAGGACGTCACAAGGCACCAGCAGCAACATTTGAAGTTCAAATGAACAGAATGTCGGTCGAGCTCCAGAACATGAGCAAAAAAAAAAAAGCCTGACAAGCTCAGAGCTTTTTCAGAGCTTTTTCAGAGCTTTTTCAGAGCAAGGATTAGTTATACGCACAATGATGGAAACGAAATAACACGCCTTTGGAGGAATTAATAATTCAAAAAAAAAAAAAATTCTAGATCGTGCTGAAATGGATAAATTGATCTTCAAATTAAAAGAGAAAGAAGAGTCAGGGTGTTATGAAATTTGGGATAATTGGTATAATTGGTTGGACGATAGAAATAAAGATACGGGAAATAAGAAAATTACAGATAAAAGTATATGAATATAAAGGTATATAAATGTACTTATTTACATGAGATTGGTTTGTATAATAATTTGTATAATAATGATGACACCAAACTGTTAAAATCAAAATTAATAGGTAGAAAAGAACAATAAATTTATTATCTCATATGTGATGTGGGGGGAAAATAACTATGGAAAATTGGTGTTCCCATAAAAGTATGATATTTAATTGAAAAGTAATGTGTTAAGTGTTTAAGATATAAATGAATATTAATATTAATGAATAGATTTGTATTGGCATTGATAACATTGTATAACATTGATAACATTGTATAGAATGTACCAAACAGAAGCCCAATGTAAGTTATGTATTTTATATTAAGTATTATAAATGTAGGGGAAAGAGACAAAGGCATCATACTCCAATTAGTGCACAGGGGAAGTTTTGTTTAAAGAAGAAAGATAAATGGATAAAACAGAACAGACAAAGAATAAGAAATATTATGATTTGAATTGAGATGAGATAATTAAAATAAAACTAAGAAAATTTAAAAGAGATGAGAAGCTACATAGAAAATTGAAAATGGTAATAAGATATGGAATGGTATAGAAAATGAATATGAATTTGAATTTGTCTCTGTACGAAGAGTTGTAACTAAGCAACTTTCAGAAAAGATGTTTTTTTATGTTTTGTGTTTTTGTGCGTTTATGTTTGATTAAGCTAATAAAACCTTGGAGGAATGTTAGAAGAGGACAATTGAGAATAAAAGATGGAAGAGAATAAAGCAAGTTAGATAAAAGTAAAGGGAGAAATAATGGGAAACTTGAAAGGATATGTATGTGTTTATAAGGAGATGTGCCAATGGTGTATAAAATGTTTTAATTGTTTTGTTAAAATTTCAGAAAAGAGGTTTTATGTTCTTATGTTTCATGTTTTGTATGTCTTTAAAAATTAATAAAATTTGTTCAAAAAAAAAATTATTATCTGAAAAAAAAAAAAACCCACACGGGGGAGGCAAGACTTCGCTAATATAGACCCTTTATTTATCCCAGGCTGGTGTTCTCACCCAAGCCCTTTTCCAACAATCAAACACAATCCAAAAGAAACAGAAACTTTGTAATGCTTTTACAAAATAATTAGCTGTGATAAACACAAGCCTTGTCAAACTGTGCGAGACTTGCCAAAAGATAGCAGACAAGAAATAATTTGCAACACAAGAATCTTCAAATACAAACTCAGGATACTGGAATGTCCACGAGGCGGAAGTTTTCAAAACATCTTTGCTTCCTGCAAAGAACGTTCGCTTCACAGCTGGCTTTTATCTTCTTGAGGGAGGGGCCACTACCTTGCAACCTTACTCCCGAGTCACCCATGCTGTTGCAGCTGCTCTTTCCTGCGAGCAATCCTGCGTGCGTGCACACTTGGCACAGGCTCCTCGGGAACCTCCTCATCGCTGCTGCCAGCCCCCACAATCTCTGAAGGCAGCAGTCCACTCTCTAATGGTCCTGGCCCCTCATCTGAGTCCTTGGTCTCCTCCACCATCCGCACCTGCTGCCGGCTAACCACAATAGCTGGGGAGAATGTTAAAGGAAAAATCTAGCCTTAATCAAGAGCCAGAGTTTGCAAAAAAGTAGAGAAATTCATTCAGTCGCCATATAGCAGTGGTTCTCAAACTTTTTGGCACCAAGGACCGATTTCATGGAAGACAATTTTTCCACGGAGCAACGGAAGGTGGGAGTGTGCAACCTAGATCCATCGCAGGCACAAGCTTGCTCTCCCACTGCTCACTTCCAGCAATGTGGCTCATTCCTAACAGGCCATGGATCTGTACTGGTTCTATAGTCTGGACATTGAGGAACCACTGCCATAGAGAAATTCAAGAAGATGGAATAAATGCATTGAAGGGGCATCAAAACCGAAATTCTGCTGCATTGATTCTCAGCACAATTCAGTTTGGCACTTGTATTAGACTGGGAAGTCAAATCATGTCATGCTCCTGTTGGAGACTGACTCCGAGGGAAAGGAGGAACAGCTGACAGGGAGTGGAAGTGTGGCTCCGGAGGTTGTGGAGGAGGTTGGGCAAGGGCAGAAGCTGGCTGGGCAGTCAGAGGAAGACCCAGGCCCATCATCTCTCCATCCTAGGGAACACAGGGATGGGAGGATAAGGGAGAGACGTGAATGGTGTGGTCTACAGGGGAGGAAAGGTCCTTGATCCTCTTCATGGGCTGCAGCTGTGAGAACTGATTAAAAGGATGGACATGCGTAAGGGCCAGCGCTGGAAACAAAGCTTGGAAATATCTTTAGTCTGTCATTCCTCTCTGAGTTTGGCGTCCTTCCCAGCGTGTGTTCCGATATCTGTGGACATCTTCAAGCCCTTATCTTGCCTGGTTCCCTTATTTGCTTCAGTGTTGTTTGCGTTGTTTTTACTCTTTATAATTTATAGGCATTTTTAGTTTAAAGGGCATTTCCTCCTTTTCGTAACTGCTTGTGGAGGAGTTTTTTGTCTGCAATCAAGGATATTTGGAGCTTTGAAGGAATAAAAGAGGCTTCACCTGTTTTTGTGACTGTGTTTATTTTGTATCCCACCATGGTTCATCACAAATCATCTCCCAGAAAAAGCTGGTGGAAAGTCATTTTTTGTGGGGCTACCCAGAAAATTGGAGTTTTCTTTGGAGTTTGAGTTGACTGAATTCAACTTTTGCCTGATCCTTTTGCAGGGATCAACCCAGAGGTAGTATTCAGCTAGTACTGACAGGTTCTGGAGAACCAGTAGCAAAAATTTTGAGTAGTTCAGAGAACCAGCAGGTACCACCTCTGATTGGCCCTCCCACATCTATCCTCTGCCTCCCAATTCCCAGCTGATTGGCTGGGTCTTCTTTGGTTGCCCTGCACAGGGGAACGAAACTGGAAAGCAGGTTAGTGGGTTGGGGAGGGAATGGGATTTCGCAATAACCTTCCTCATGCCACGTTCAAGCCATGCCCACCAAGCCACGCCCACAGAATCAGTAGTAAAAAATTTTGAATACCACCACTGGATCAACCTGCCCACTTCCAAATACCCAACACCTACAAAGCTAATTGTCCTGAGTTCGCACAATTCAACTTTTAAGCTAGCATCTTGTGGGGATTATCCAATAAATGGCTTTACCAGGGGTGAGATTCAAATTTTTTAACAACTGGTCTGTGGGCGTGGCTTAGTTAGTGGGCATGGCTTGGTGGTCATGTTATTGGCTGAGCATGGCCAACTCTCATGACTATGGGGTTACTGCAACAGTCAAAAGTGTGAAAAATGATCATGTCACTTTTTTCAGTGCCATTGTAACTTTGAATGGTCACTCCACACAAGCAAAGTACCAGCAAAGGAGGGGGGAAAAACTCCAGATAAGTTCCTAAGACAGAAAGTCTAGTCCTGCCAAGAATGTAATAAGGGTTAACGGAGAGGCAGTTTCTGCAAGCAACACCAGAATGTTTCCTTCCTGCCTTCCTTACAGGATTAGGCCAGTAATTTATTCTAACAACCGGTTCTCTGAACTGCTTAGAATGTTAACAACTGGTTCTAGTGAAAAGGTGCGAACCGGTAGAATCCCACCCTTGGGCTTTGCCCAATGGAGACATGTTTGCAGATCCAGTTGTATGACTTATAACCCATATTTTATAACTAAGCATAGACATCTGGAAGGAGAAAGCAAAAACATCAGCATGAAAGTTACAACTAAGCAGTACAAGCCCTAACCCTTGTTTAGGTGTGTCACAAGTGCAGTGCAGGTAGAAAGTCAGGGCTGCCATCACAATCGTGAGCACCATTTTGGCTCATCTGGTTGTGTTTTCTGTCTGGTCTGCCTGATAGGGCTGAGCCTGGTAGAGAGATATTTGTACTATGAAAAGTTGAACATTTGCACATAGTTCAAGGCTAGTTTATTGGTGCAAAACACTTCCTTTGGTTTCCGATGAAGCCTTCAAAATCAAACACTCACTTTGTTCGGTGAGCTCTCAAAATCCTGGTAATTTTTTTATGTTTTATTTTATTTGTTCTCCTTTGCAAGAAATTTCAGAAGTGATTTCTATCAACTGAATAATAAGGGGGAAAGTACAGGAGAATTTGTCTGCCTGGGATAAAGACAAATGAATAAAACATAACTATATATGCATACACCTATCATATCTCAATAGCAGAAAACATTGTCACCCAATTCAATTTGTCCTGACCTTGTAGACAACGAAGAGACAATGTTCACCTGAAGCTCCCAAAATTTCTTTCTAGCCAAGGAGAATTCTGGTTTTTTTTCTGCCTTTCACCTATATCCATCAAATATACAGTATTATTTCTGGGCAGTCTTTCCAATACAGAGCACAGAAAAGGAGTCAGAAGTAGCCAGCCAAACAGATGAAAGGCATGAGATAAGAAAGAGAAATACATTAAAACTAACACATTTTCTTTAAAGGCATAAGTTTTCATAGCTCATAAAATCTTGACTTTGAATAAAATAGGCTACTCTGAAAAGCAGCTACCAGAATTCTGATTTTTGGCTACCATAGAATAACATGGCTTTCCAATGACAATCTCTCATATTATTTTACACCAGTTTTTTTCTACCTTGACAACTGTGAGGCATCCAGATTTTAACTCCCAGAATTCCCCTAGCTTATTATTCACAGTATCTCTCTTTTCCTTTTCTATTTATTATTTATATCCTTTGTTCCACCATTTGCAAACACTTCATACGCCAATTTTGGTCTTTGAGTTTCTCACCTCTGTCATGTGGAAGAGCTGACTGACTCACCTAACTCCATCTTTCTTTAGCTACCTCCCTCAAACCTCACCAGAACATTTTGCAATGCATTAATTTTATTTATTTATTTGTATCCTGACTTTATTATTTTTACAAATAAGGTAGGGGACATATTCAACACACCTTCCTCCTCCATAAATACATGATGCAAGCAGAAAGACATCACACTTCCTTGCTCCAGCACTGAATTATTTCTTCTGGGTGAGAACTTCTTCTCCCACAAACACAAATGTCCTGACAGTGAGAACAATCAACCAGTGCTGCCTTCAGAAGTTGTGGGTGTTCCATCACTGGAGGCTTTTAAGAAGAGACTGGATATCCACCTGTCTGAAATGATATTGGTATAGAGTCTCATTTCCTGTTTAAACAGGGGGATGGATTGGAGAAGTCCAAGCTCCCTTCCATCTCTGATATTTAGCATCGGCTGGCTGTCAGAGCTCCAACAAATCACCCCTCATCCAGTGGTGGGATTCAAATTTTTTTTACTAAAAAAATTGCATGGCTTGGTGGGCGTGGCAGGGGAAGGATACTGTAAAATCTCCAGTTAGAGGTGGTATTTGCCGGTTCTCCAAACTACTCAAAATTTTTGCTACCGGTTCTCCAGAGCTGGTTAGAACCTGCTGAATACCACTTCTGCCCTCATCCAAATCAAAATTATCTAGCTGCATCTCAGAAAAAGTAAATTAGTTTATTAGAAATTGCCATGTTGGCGTGTGTCTGCCTGCAGCTGATACTAAATCACATCATACATTTCCCCCTTGACCCTGGTCTTTCCCCCACCCCCTGGATGTGACTTCTCCAATAGGACACATCAGTGTCCAAGAGTCATCCATCATGCTCTTCAATAACCTTCTTATGCTCCGACAACTTTGAGCTACTGCGCTGATTATCTAGGCATTTCAAGAATGCCTTGTTTCCCCCCCCATTCCCTTTTTCTGGCAGCTAGAAAGATCAAAGGAGTATCTTTTTAGTTGACACTACATTCTTTTCCAAACTCAGTCTTAATGTGCCTGATAGGATTTTTGCCAACTGTTGGAGAGCCATGAGGTCATCTGATCCATTACCATTTTGCCTCCTTAGCTGTTGAATTCAAGAGAGGTTAAGCTTTCAAAATGTGAATAAGCAACTTTAAATGTTGCCTGAAGCCTTGGATCGTTAAACACCAAACATGAAGATGGATGGATGAATGAATATGATATTAACTGAAAAGGGTTATAAGGGAAACTATCTTGATGTTAATGACTATAGGAAGTTATTTAACTTCCAAACTTGATGGATGGTTGTGCCTTGGAGGCCTCACCTAACCAAAGGAGTTTAAAGGAATTGCACAGTAGAGTCTTTAATCCCCTTATAGTTATTTTCTAAGATCTGCTTAAATATAAGATCAAAGCAGCGATGCAGGGGGAGGATGCTATCATTTACACTACAGGGTTAAATGTGAGTGGGTAGAACCCTATTTACACAGAAGGACACTTCGCCCCATCCTTATATAAGTTATTCTCGACTGACTATTCAACTGGTTATTCTCAATTGGGGGCAGAATTTATCTTGCTAAGCCAGGCAGTCTTTAAGTGAGTTGCACCCGATTGTACCTCCTTTGCCACAATTGTTAAGTAAATCACTCAGAAAGCTCAAACTGCCCAAGGTGTTACTGATCCCGTTCTACAGAGGAATTATTGAGTCTGTCATTTGCACCTCTATAACTGTCTGGTTTGGTTCTGCAACCCAACACGACAGACACAGACTCCAGAGGGTAATTAGGACTGCAGAAAAACCAATTACTGCCAACCTGCCTTCCATGGAGGACTTGTCTACTGCACAAGTCAAAAAGAGGGCTGTGAAATTGTCTACAGACCCTTCACATCCTGGACATAAACTGTTTCAACTCCTTCCCTCAAAAAATGCTTATAGAGCCCTGCACACCAGAACAACTAGACACAAAGGGAGTTTTTTCCTGAACGCCATCACTCTGCTAAACAAATAATTTTCTCAATGCTTTCAAATTACTTAGTAAGACTGTATTATTATTATTGTTGTTGTTGTTGTTATTATTATTATTATTATTATTATTATTATTATTATTATTATTATTCTCATTCTTCCTATTACCTATCTCTTCCCACTTATGACTATAACTGTGTTGCATGTATCCTTACAATTTATATTAGTTATTACTAGTATGATTTGATTGCTTATTTGTACCCTATGACTATTATTAAGTGGTGTACCTTATGATTCTTGACTCTTGACGAATGTATCTTTTCTTTTATGTGCACTGAGAGCATTTGCACCAAGACAAATTCCTTGTGTGTGTCCAATCAGACTTGGCCAATAAAGAATTCTATTCTATTCT
The DNA here is from genome assembly GCA_033807585.1 of Hydrophis major. Taxonomy (NCBI): domain Eukaryota; kingdom Metazoa; phylum Chordata; class Lepidosauria; order Squamata; family Elapidae; genus Hydrophis; species Hydrophis major. The sequence goes on along the minus strand of CM066334.1, from coordinate 23,330,940 downwards.
ATTCTATTCTATTCTATTCTATTCTATTCTATTCTATTCTATTCTGTTCTGTTCTGTTCTGTTCTGTTCTGTTCTCCCTCTGTATTAACACTGGTGAGCTGAGCTGTTTTTTAGCTCAGCTGAGGTGCAGCAATCCGCTTGCTGTCTCTCTCCCTCCCTCCCTTTCCCTCCTTCCCTCCGTCTCCTTCTCTCTCTCTCTACCTCATCCTCTCCCTCCCTCTCCCTCTCTTTCTGCCGCGCGAATCAGCTGAGCTAAAAAAAACAAGGGAATATAGGACAGGGAATGGCAGGGGGGCAGGAGGGCAGGGTCAGCCAGAGGTGGTATATGCCGGTTTTCTGAACCACTCAAAATTTCCACTATCACTATGCCAGAACTGGTCCAAATCAGCTGGATATCACCTATGCTTTGTAGGCTTTTGCTGTGGAGGAGGAGGAAGGGAAGAAAAAGGAGAATTGATCTGTAATATAAAGGTAACATCTGTGCTAGCTTTTGGTCATGCAGTGGTGGAATTCAAATTTTTTTACTTCTGGTTCTGTGGGCGTGGCTTGATGGGCATGGCAAGGGAAGGATACTGCAAAATCTCCATTTGCTCTCCACCCCACTAACCTGCTTTCCAGCGCCGTTCTCCTATGCAGGGCAACAAAAGGAGACCCAGCCAATCAGCTGGGACTCAATGGGAGGCAGAGAATAGATGGGGGTGGGGCCAACCAGGGCCGGTTCTCCAAACTACTCAAAATTTCCACTACTGCTATGCCAGAACTGGTCCGAACTGGCTGGATACCACCTCTGCTTATGTGGCATGTCCTGCATGTTTAAATCAAATCCATTATTAGTGCTAGTATTTTTTTAAAAAATGAATGAGTAGAAATGAATAAATTGACTATAGAATTAAAAGGAAAAGAAGATTCAGAATATTATGCAATGGGGAGAAATGGTACGATCGGATAGAGAATAGAAATAAGAAAAGCAAATGTATATAATAGATGTAGACGGTATAGAAATAAAATGTATAGTATGTATTGGATATGGAATGTAGTTGTATAAAAAAAATGTCACAGCACTGTTTAATATGTGATTGAGATATGAAAAAAGGAAAAATTCAATAAATATATATATATTAAAAAAAATTGAATTTCTTATTGCCTGAACCCCATCCTTGATTTTTTTTATAAAACATCTATCATACATGATACAAAAAAAGTCCATGAGGCTTCTGGAATTAAGGAAAAAAACCCACGTGACATGTTCATAAAAAGAAAAATGCCCCTTCAGTCAAATCAATGAAAACTTCGTGTCTGCGTGGACGCGTTCATACGGTTTCCTTGGTAAGCACACACAGAGGTAGGTTTGGTGGTCTTTTTCTGGGATGCTTTTTGACTTTCCGTCCTGGTTTAGAATCCCTATCTTTCCTGGTGGTCTTCCTCTGAATATTAACCATGTCCAACCATACTTAGTGTTCTGGTGACCATCTGAGGTGCCTTGTTCTATGAATAACTAATGGAGGACACTCTACACCAGGGGTATCAAACTCAAGGCCTGGGGCCCAGATCCAGCCCACAAGGTCCTTAGATCTGGCCTGTGGGGCCAAGCTGGAAATTCCAGAGGACACCCCCCCCCCCGGTGCCTCTGCCAACAAAAATGGAATTCGGGAGCCCGTTTCCACTGGCAGAGCACTTGGGCCACCACAGGTGCTCTGACATAAGTGACATGGAACTGTCCATGCCCACCCTGATGACATCCACCCCAGACCCCCGCGGTCAAACACAACCCTGATGCAGCCCTCAATGGAATTGAGTTTGAAAGCCTTGCTCCAAGGCTTGGTTCTGTGGGTCTGGTGTGGCTTGGTGGGGGAAGGTTACTGCAAAATCCCCCTTCCCTCCCCATCCCACTAAACTGCTTTCCAGCTCCGTTCTCCTATGCAGGGCAACCAAAGGAGACCCAGCCGATCAGCTGGGACTCAGGAGGCAAAGAATAGATGGGGGAAGGCAGGGATAGGATGCAAATATCTTTAGTACTGGTTTTGTGGGCATGGCTTGGTGGCCGTGGCAGGGGAAGGATACTGCAAAATCCTCCTTCCCACCCCACCCCACTAACCTGCTTTCCAGCTCCATTCTCCTATGCAGGGCAACCAAAGGAGACCCCAGCCGATCAGCTGGGACTCAATAGGAGGCAGAGAATAGATGAGGGCGGGGCCAGTCAGAGGTGGTGTTGGTCGGTTCTCCCAACTACTCAAAATTTCTGCTACTGGTTCTCCAGAACTAGTCAGAACCGGCTGAATCCCACCTCTGGCCTGCTCTACAACGTAGGGAAGCCAATTGAGAATGCAATGATGCAAAGACAGTGGGCACTTTTTTCCCATTAATTTGAGGAAAGGTTGTTTTTTGTTTTTTTTAAGCCATCTCAGGGCTACCCTGAAGTTCTCACATCATATTTCATCAGTGTTCTACCCCCCCTGCCCCCCCCCCAAGAGGTAAGAAACCAGCAGCAGCTTCAGCAATCAAAAGCAAAAGAAATTCCAGAAAGTACAGAGAAGAGATCTGGGGATACAGGCCATGGGTATAAGGGGCATCATGATTGAAACCTGATGCTCTTATGCGCATTGCACTTTATGCATCTGAAAAAAGGAGGCAGGGCTTCAATCACATGAGTGCCTTATTGACTGTTTTGATTTATGGTTGACTGGTGACCCCCTTATAGATTTTTTATTTTATTTTTTTTTTGCATGAAATGGAAAAGGATACACTTATGGCTTGTGGTTTTGATGATTAGGGAAAAAATAGGTAACAGGAAAAAATGAGTTCTTCTGTAATTACAGAGTAAGAGATGAGTAATGGCTGCAAAGGAAATTGGAAGTTTCCTTCCTTGCTCCCTCCCTCCCTTTCTCCCTCCCATCCTTCTTCCACCCTTCCTTTCTTCTCTCCCTTCCCTTCCCTTTCTTTCCTTCTCCTTCCTCCCTTCCCTTCCCTTCCCTTCTTCTATCTGCAGCCCCACCATCTTTCTCATTTTTGGGTTCTCAGAACTGTCCAAGGAGCCAGACAGATAGACCAATGTTTGAATTCCCAACTCTGTGTTAAATTTCCAACTCTGCATCCCCTTAAGATAAAGGAATATTATAATACATATATGGATGGCGGCAAGAATCGCTTATGCACAGAACTGGAAATTAGACGGTACCCCTCTCTGAAAGTATGATAATAAAGAAAGTAATGGATTGCACAGAGATGGTCAAACTCCCATTGGAACTGCAAGAGAGAGAAGATATGGAATATTATATGGTTTGGGAAAAGTGGCAGAATTGGTTAGATAGTAGAAACAAAAATTAATGTAAATATGTATCTTGATCTAAATGGAAATGTCAATGCCAGTGTTGCGAAGATAAAAATGAGGTTTTTTTTAAATGTGGAAAAGTACAATTAATTTAAAAAAAAGAAAAAAAAGAACGACTACTCAATATTTCAAGTATTCCGTATTTTAATCCTTTTTTACGGGCTTTTTCAAAGAGGGGAGGGGAGCAAAAAATCTGATCCCATCCTGCTTGAGACCTTAGCTGTCCTATTGATTCACCTCTGTTTTTTACTTTAATTGTGAAGAGGGTCCAGTGGCAAACGTGTGAATTGAGGCAAGTAAACTAATTTGGGCATTCATGCATTGGCCCTCCAGGAGACGTTTAGTCAAGTATTTTTTAACTTCTGATTATAGAAACAAATATCTTCTGGAGGGTAATTAAGCTATTTAAATAGATGAGGAGTATCCCAGCATGTTATGAACTGGAGTTAGGAGGATGCAAGAAAAGATGATTTATAAATGCTGGGAAGGAAGATCTTGAAAGTCAGGTGCATTATCTGTACCAAAGGGTAGAAAGCCACATTAGATGTGTTTAGTGAAACGTGGCTTAATGCTAGTAACTGTGACAGGGATCTTGGATAATCACTTAAATATGAGCAACAGTGTGTGGCAGCAGCCTCAAAAGCTGAGGCAATCCTAGGCTGCATTGATAAACGGATAGAAACAAGATCACGGGAAGTTCTAGGACTCCTTTACTTAGGCCTTAGAAAGACCACGCTTGGAATCCTGCATCCAGTTTTGGTCACCACAATATAAAAAAAGATGTTGAGACTCTGGAAAGAATGCAGAGAAGAGCAAAAAGAATAATTTGAGGAGCTGGAGGCTAAAACATATGAAGGACAGTTACAGGAACTGGGTTTGTCTAGTCTAATGAAAGGAAGGACTATGATGACATGATAGCAATGTTCCAATACTTGAGAGGCCACCACAAAGACAGGGGAGTCAAACTATTTTCCAAAGCACCAAAAGGCAAGGCAAGAAACAATGGATGAAAAGTAGCCAAGGAGAGAAGCAACCTAAAACTAAAGGAGAAATTTCCTAACAGTGAGAGCAATCAACTAATGGAGCAGAAGAACCAACTTGCCTTCAGAAGTTGTGGGAGGCTTTCAAAGAGACTGGACAGTCACTTTTCTGAAATGGTATAGGCCAAGGTCTCCTGCTCAACCAAGGAGTTCGACAAGAAGATCACCAAGGACCCTTCCAACTGTGTTATTCTATGCTCTAGATACTCTTACCCATAATGGCTGGAAGGAAAGGCATCCATGTGTACAAAAAGGGTAAACTTTGGATAAGACACAGTAGTATCACCTTGCAGATTTTAACTGCAACTTTTTCAGTTGAGATTGTTCTCCTCTGTCCATGCACAAACACATATTGTCAGGATGGGAGGGTTGTTTTATCAGTTTCTGAGGTCATGTTTGTGTGGGTATGAGAGAGAAAGAGAGAATTCTCTGCAAACACAAACAACCTGGGATCAGCAGCTAGCAAATATATTTAATGCTTGTCTGGCTAATTTCCAGATCACAGGTGACCATCTCTAAGCCCTTCCATAGTTTCCAGATGTTTTCCATGTTGCTGACTTCCTGTTTTGACTATTTTATTGGAACACTAGAGGCCAAAGGACGTTTTAAATCAGAGCAATGTTTTATTCATTAAGGGGAGGCTTAAAAATGGTGTGCTTTATTATTTTTCCACCTGACCTAATTTTGAATGGTAGAATTTTGCAGACAGTGAAAGAGCAATCTTAGGCCGGCGGTAAGTTTTTATTTCCCTTATTCTAGTAGATTCAGTGTTTTCTACGGGATAACTATACACTAAGTAAACCTACGATTTCCCCTCACTGGTCAAAAGGTCAAGCTGGCAATGCAACCATGATGCAAGAACAGAGGTGGGGAACTCTGGCCCCTTGATGACTTTGTGGACTTCAATTCCCAGAATTCCTCCCAGAATTCTCCAGATTCCCAGAATCGCCAGCCATGTGATACGACATCACGTAGTTCCAATCTACAACACAGCCCTTTCAGCAGTTTCCAAGAAGGATCCACACCCATTTGTACTACTCAGGTGACTCTGAGGACACAGATAAACCCCAAGTGGCCTCAACAACTCTCTAAAAGGATGCAAATTTCCAGCTGTCTGCAAGGAATATAAATCCTTCCCTTCCCCACCATCCAGCCAGAATTGAAGAAGCTTCTTGGATGAGAAGAGAAATGTCTTCAAAGAAAAACAAATAAGTCCAGCTGCTCATTGAAAAAAAAATCACCCTTGGGACCCTTAACCAGTTGCACAAACCCAAATGTTGGTTAATTCAACAGCCAGTTTAGGTATGGTATGAATAGAGCCCATCAAATTGTCCCGATTTCACGTTTTAGGCACAAATGGACATGCTGAAGCATTGGACATAAACAGTTGCAATCACCTTCCATTAGCCTCACACTTAATCAGATTAGTTTATCAGTGTCTCCATAGATTTATCAATCATTAAAGAAATAAGAGGACTGTTCTCACTTTCTCCGAAGGAAAGGGCTAATCCAACAGATTGGATTCTGAAGGACAATAAAAGCTGTGGGTTCTTTTCTTTCTTTTTTACGAGAATGCCACCTAAATAGACTTCAGATATAGCATCCCAATCCTTGCTTTCTCAGCTCTGAACTCTTAAAATAGTTTCCAGTGATAGCTTCCCAACTTCTGCTAATGAAGTTGCAGTATTTTCTCTAGACCTGAGTTTGCCCAAATGCTTTTAATGTGTGAGGAGAATCAGGGTAGTCACCACTGAAATGCTTGCAGTGATGTCCTACAAGAGATAGCTACTCTCTCCCTCTCTCTCTCCCTCACTCCCTCACTCTCATTCCTGTCTCCCTCCCTCTCCCTCCTCCCTCTCCCTCCCTCTCTCTCCTTCCCTCCCTGTCTCCTTCTCTCTCTCCCTCTTCTTCTCCCTCCCCTTCTCCCTCCTTCTCCCTCCTCTCTCCCTCACTCCTTCACTCTCATTCCTGTCTCCTTCCCCCTCCCTCCTTCCTCTCCCCCTCTCTCTCCTTCCCTCCCTGTCTCCTTCTCTCCTTCCCTCTTCTTCTCCCTCCCCTTCTCCCTCCCTCTCCCTCCTCTCTCCCTCACTCTCATTCGTGTCTCCTTCCCTCTCCCTCCTTCCTCTCCCCCTCTCTCTCCTTCCCTCCCTGTCTCCTTCTCTCTCTCCCTCCCTCTTCTTCTCCCTCCCCTTCTCCCTCCCTCTCCCTCTCTCCCTCCCTCCCTCTCCCTCCCTCCATGAGACAAAAGAAGAGGAAAAGGGTGTGTTGTAAATCAGCCCCAGAATTGCCTTCTGTGAAGCTGGGCTGCTAATTATAGTGTCAGATCCTACAGAGTCAGTGGATTCAAAAGTGCTGAGTCTCCTTGACTACCCCCAGCCCAGCATGAATCTTCACACACTTACCTTATTAAACATACCGTACCTTGTAAAAAACGAACATTATCTCATGAGTGTACCGCACCCGGAAAAGAAGTTGCATATCTTAACGTATATGTTGCAAAAAGTGGCCTTTGGTGGTCATGTTATTTCTGTTCCTGGTTGCTTTCCTGTATTCTTGTTTGTAAGATCATTGTGTCCCATTTCTCCATTCGTGTTTTGCTTTTTAAAAAAAATCACACAAAAAACATACCTTATAAACAAACAATATGATCTTGAAAACATTGTTCTCACTAGCAATAGACTTGGGAGAGCATTTGCTCTCAAGCTTTTCATGTTGAATTCTATTATGTACACTTCTGGGTGAATTTGGAGCTAAATCCTGCATTAAACAAACAAACAAACCAGGAATTATGAGAGGAAAAGATGATTTGGGTCCAGTCTGCAAGCTCATCTTTTTTTCTTTCAGTTTACCACCCGGATGGTTAGAAATTTGGGAAGGCAAATGACCTGTTTCTCCCTTTTCTGATTGTTTTAGCCTTCTGTTTATTTATCCACGTATCAGCTGCAAGAATTCCCAAAGCAACTCTCTGTGGCAAACAAGGAGAAAATAATTTAAAACAGCCAAATCCACCCAAAAATAAACAGTAGAAGCCACCCAGGTTGGAGAAATAACAATATAAACAACAACATATAAACAAGTAGAGATGTCTACATGATCAAGAAGTTAAGATGGTGGCCATGGCAGCTTGTTGTGCCTTCTTTCTTCTTAAGGGGACAGGCGTGAAGAATCAAGAGTTCCTATTAAGCTGATTTATTGCTCAAGCCTATACACAAGAATCTAGACAATTAATGTCCAGCACTGACCTTTAATTTAATTAAATTTGTGTATTAGTGATTGAATAACCTCTGTAGATGCCATAGACCAAGGGTCTTCAAATTTGGCAAGTTTAAGACTTGTGGACTTCAACTCCCAGAATTCCCCAGCTAACATGACTGGAGGAGGAACTGCCATAGACTAAATAAATAATAGTCAGCACTAAAATGGCACTAGGTAAGAGTCATTGGAATTTAAGTGGGTGGACTTAGTAAGAACGTAATGACTCCAGGCTCGTTCCTCTAGTAACTCTCTTGCCAGACGGATGGAGCAATTAAAATGAAATGAAGATGACACACTTGCTGAGGGTTTGTTTTCTGGAAGAAGAAGTAGGATAAAAGGAGATCATGGGGTAAATGTCCATCTATTTCTTGCAGGCCCTTATGTTTTCATTCATGAGTTTGTTCCTGTCCACTTGTGCATTCATTGCAGGTTCATTCTTTCTTTCTTTTTTTAAAGAATTGCATGAAAATTTTTAATCTGGAGATAAGAATGCCATAAGTGTAAAAAAGGATTGTGTCTCTGCACATTTTCAAGATCTGTGCCAGATTAACCGAATTCCAATTGAAGAAGGGAGACTTCAGTTGTGATTGGATGAGGAAAAAATCTAATTGTTATAAAACCACCGCAACCAGACCAAGAACAGTCATGCTATAACACTGAGCTGGGTTGCTGAAAGGAAGAAACTGTGTCTGAACCATTTCTGATTCTCCATAAAATACCAAGAAGTGGCCAGGGGGAGATCAAATCAAATCAAATCAATCCTTTTAATCACACTTCATCAGCTGCATTCCTCCCTGGAAACACTTTCAAAACATTTATTTATGGAATCAATTATTAATAAGATTTATGAAGCTGTCCCTCACATGATTTGTAACTCTGCATGGCATACGAAAAACACAAAAATTAAAGACTATAGCCATAAACAGATTGACCACCAAATCAAACATATAATCGATATATAATCCAGGCTAATGATATAGAAACGTCAAAAGTATGCAGTACAGAACAGACTCATTGGCTATGTCAGTCTAGAATAGAATAGAATAGAATAGAATAGAATAGAATAGAATAGAATAGAATAGAATAGAATTTATTGGCCAAGTGTGATTGGATGAACAAAGAATTTGTCTTGATGCAAATGTTCTCAGTGTATGTAAAAATAAAGTTACATTTGTCAATAGTCAAGTATTATTAAGTACAACACCTAATAATAGTCATAGGGTAAAATAAACAATTGAATCATCCTAGGAAACAGTCAATAAAGCAACAAGGTTACAGTCATACAGTCATAAATGGGAGGAGATGGGTGAAAAGGAGGATAGGAGGATTAATAGTAATAGTAGTGCAGACTTTGTAAATAGTTGGACAGTATTGAGGGAATGATTTGTTTAGCAGAGTGATGGTGTTCAGGGAAAAAACTGTCCTTGTGTCTAGTTGTTCTGGTGTGTGCAGGGTTCTATAGCGTCGTTTTGGGGGAAGGAGTTGAAACAGTTTATGTCCGGGATGTGAGGGGTCTATAAATATTTTCACAGCCCTCTTTTTGACTCATGCAGTATACAAGTTCTCAATGGAAGGCAGGTTGGTAGTAATTGTTCTTTTCTGCAGTCCTAATTATACTCTGGAGTCTGTGTCTGTCTTGTTGGGTTGCAGAACCGAACAAGACAGTTATAGAGGTTCAAGTGACAGACTCAATAATTCCTTTGTAGAACTGGATCAGCACTGAAGTCTAATGCATTGAAGAAAAGCCAAGTCTTTCTAACTCTATGGTAAGGCCAAGGAGACAGATGCAGTAACAAAGAAGATAAGCCTCCTAGGAGCCACTGAATGACCCTGCTTCAGGAAGACTTCCATACTTGCATGGGACAGGCACAGATCATTGAGGGT